>VZTQ01008916.1:57657-108383 GCA_013400755.1 Pelecanoides urinatrix | reverse complement strand
CTGATCACCTCATTGTCCTGTACATGCCGCGTAATGGCAGTCAAGATGATGTATTCCATAACCTTCCCCAGCACTGAGGTCACGCTGACAGGCCTGTAGTTCCCCAGATCCACCTTCTGGCCCTTCTTGTGAATGGGCATCATATTTGCTAACCTCTAGTCAACTGGGACCTCCCTGGTTAGCCAGGACTGCTGATAAATTGTTAAAAGTGGCTTGTTGAGTATGTCTGCCAGCTCCCTCAGTACCCTGGGGTGGATCCCATCCGGCCCCATAGACTTGTGTGTGTCTGAGTGGTGTAGCAGGTCGCTGACCATTTCCCCTTGGATTATGGGGGCTTCATTCTGCTCTCCATCCCTGTCTTCCAGCTGAGGGGGCTGGGTACCCTGAGAACAACTGGTCTTACTATTAAAGACCGAGGCAAAGAAGGCATTAAGTACCTCAGCCTTTTCCTCATCCTGTGTCACTATGTTTCCCGCCGCATCCAATAAAGGATGGAGATTGTCCTTAGCCCTCCTTTTGTTTCTAATGTACTTACAGAAACTTTTTAAATTGTCTTTTATGGCAGTAGCCAGATTAAGTTCTAGCTAGGCTTTGGCCCTTCTAATTTTCTCCCTGCATAACCTCATGACAACTTTGTACTCCTCCTGAGTGGCCTGCCCCTTCTTCCAAAAGTCATAACCCTAGAAATTCTATGCATTCATGTGCAGTTAACCAAGAGCCATGGTAAGCAGTTACCTGGCAATCAGCAGTTTCTATCAGAGGTATGATAGGTATTGGTAGCAATGAAGTTACAGTTCACTACCAAGCTTTATTATGGTGTGATGCAAGATTCTGAATTTTTTTCAATTAGTGTCAACAGGTCTTTGTGTGGGTATGCTTTTGTGTGTGTAACTGTGCTTGAATTGCAAATGCAATTCAGAAGATCTAGTGGTGTATAAATTATAAGGTGGCAATGCGTAAGCATTGAGAAATAGTAGATCACAGAAACGAAGCTGTATTCAAATGTAAATTTAGAAAGTTATTTGCATCAGGAGTTGTTTTATTACATTATTTTATCCATAATCGCTTTAACTGAAATTGGCACAGAATTTTTCATATCTGAAATTCATGGGTTTAGTTTTCATGATTAATAGGTATATAATTGTTCATAAACAACTACTTCTGCTGTTGGTGTGAGATAGTAAAGATCTTTAACCAGAACAATTTCCAAACATATATAAGCACATGACTAATGGTGATGAGTACAGTAAGACTACTGGCATGCTTAATTTAAAGCCACACATAAGTGATTTGCTAGTAAGAAGTCACAGGAGAGTATGGAACTGAATAGTTTTCCAGTTCACTATTTTTAATTGAAGCAGCTCTCAAAAAAGCATGTCCTCTGTTGAAAGAGAAAGAAAAGGCCTGAACAGATTTCCTTTTCTGTCTTGTGCTATCACAGCATGACTCCAATAGGTGGTGAGTAGCTCCACTTTTCTCTAAAGAATGTTTCATAACTCTAAGCACTAAATACTTTTTTGCATCAGTGCTTTTTTATTTGCTATTTTTGTCTTTTTCTTCACAAAAATTATAATAAAATTAGCCTGTGTAAAATAGTTGTAAAATTCAAGACAAAAATGACCAAAGTTGTATAATTAAAGGGCTCTCTGATATTTTATATTATTTGCTATAGAAGGGAGCAGCTGGAAAAGGCAATGAATATGCAGAATATTAAGGCAAAATTTTGGCTAAGAATTCAGACAGTTATTTTTTGCCAGTGTGACTCAATTTACTTAACACCACTGTAAATCTATGTACCCAATTGCATTTCTAGGCTGTGAGAGTAATTGCGATTTTCACTGTATACTGGGGGCATAAATTCATACGTCTATAATTTTTGAGGGGCACGTTAGTTGGTAATATGTTCTGGGTGCAAAGGGTCCAGAACTCAGAAGGTTTTAAACTCTTTTTTTCCATTAGCATTGGCAGGTGCTATTGTGGCTCTCTGCTACGTGATAGTGGCCCTGTGACCCCAAAGTCTTTCCGAGGCCCTCATGCCCTCCTTTAAACTTTATTAGACATTGATTTTTATAGAGGTGCTTCCAGCTTCCTGAAGGCAAAGTCCTTAATTTTAACTTCATTTTTCAAATGGTGATAGAGAGATCCATAGATAGATAGAAAGAAAGAAAGATAGTTAGTTGTGTGGGACATGTTTACTTTGCATCAAGCATGAGAGCTGCTCAGTCTAATCTTTCTCTGTGTGAGAATACTTAATTGATCCACTTAAGCCATGGTGATTAAGGCATTTATAGAAATAGATGGGAAAAGAGTAAATATCTCCACAGAATTTAGGAAAATATAATCATTAGTTTTACCCTGATGTGAATTCTCTGTGGAGAGGTTGCAATTTTTATGAACTTTTTTGGTGTAGTATGTTTTCCGCTCAGTGAATAGTTTTTTCTCATTAAGTTTCTGCCATTGGATTGTTTGTTAATTTTAAGATATATCATACACTTGGATTGTAACCAAAATAACTTTTTTCACTTTTTTAGTTGAATTTTTAAATTATTTTTATTTTCTTCAGGTAAATATGCTACTTTTATTGTCTTAATAATTTTTATGCAATTATGGCTCAATTGAAGTACAGAGGGATGGTCACAACCCTAAATCATTTACAGAATAGTGTAAATAAAACAGATGGAAATAAAACTATAAGTAAAATTCCATGGATTATTACCCATGTGTATTTTTGCAAAAATATATTTTTAAAGTCTTTGCTACAATAAGAATTCACAAAAAAATGAATGCACCCTGAAAATGTTCTTAAAGATTTAGAAAAAATAATTTACTGACCCGATGAAGACCTTCTTGACAGTAACTTTTTAAAGGTATAAAAAGGAAAAATACTTTATACTTTGTTTGAAGCAATAGAGCACAATCCAAACCAACTTGTTCACAAANGCTAAACAACCCCAGTTTCCTCAGCCGCTCCTCATAGGGCTTGTGCTCCAGGCCCTTCACCAGCTTCATTGCCCTTCTCTGGACACATCTGGAGATGATGGGGTCCAGCCCTGTGAATTGCTGAGGTACTAGAAAGATTAGGTTATTCAATTTAGGAGTTGTTGCTGGCAATGAGCTTTTCACTCCAAAAATGTTTAATCTTGATATGTTTTATTGGAACTGTTTTAATTGTCCAGAGAACTAAGCATGATGAGATTCCTCTCACTGAGTCCAGNTCAATTGAAGTACAGAGGGATGGTCACAACCCTAAATCATTTACAGAATAGTGTAAATAAAACAGATGGAAATAAAACTATAAGTAAAATTCCATGGATTATTACCCATGTGTATTTTTGCAAAAATATATTTTTAAAGTCTTTGCTACAATAAGAATTCACAAAAAAATGAATGCACCCTGAAAATGTTCTTAAAGATTTAGAAAAAATAATTTACTGACCCGATGAAGACCTTCTTGACAGTAACTTTTTAAAGGTATAAAAAGGAAAAATACTTTATACTTTGTTTGAAGCAATAGAGCACAATCCAAACCAACTTGTTCACAAAGAGAAATTTTTTTAATTTTTTTTTTTTTTTGTAGCAATGACTATTGGATTCCATTCGAATTGCTCCCTCTACAATAGAGCACCATCTTTTAGATTTATTCTATAGCAAATATATAATGCTGGGGAAGGGAGTTTTAGTGACATCTCTCTCTCTCTTAATAGTTCTATATAATACGGGAGCACAATGGAAAGAAAATACACAGTTCTGTGTGCAGAATTTTATGCTTAATAGGTCTGTGATTACACACCTGGTCAGTAAACATTGAAAGTTCTTTTGGTTGTTTTTCCCTGCCTCTATTTCTGCAGAACAGAATAGGAACTTAGTTTTTACCTGTCAATAGTGCTAAATCCTCCACTAACTCAACTNGAAGTACTATGTAAATAGATAAAATTTGAAGGTACAGCTTGGATACAACAGTATATATCTTGGATACTACACTTCTAGCTCAGGAAGGTTGCTGGAATGTTGCACAGATGCGCTGAATTGGATCTGAAACACAAATTGGCCTTGGGAAGGGAATAAAACCATATTAGAAATTACTTTGAGATCAATAGATTGATTTATTTGTCCATAGATTTTATTTTGGGATTTTTGGAGATAAAGTTTATTTAACTTCCCAAATATATAACATGATATCCAGCTGGGATCAGTTTGTTAAGATTTGACAATTTGAGTTCTTTATCTGCAGTTAAGATAAGCTATGGAGTCCTTTAATATCTACACACTACAGCTTGTTTGTCCCTCAGACTCATGTAAATAAGTTATTATCTTATAAATATTACATGAATTTAGGTAGCAGTAAAATATGATTCACTTAGAAAACTGCTATAACTATCTTTTATTTTAATACTTTTGTAAATTGTGGAAAACCTCTGTAACAATAATAATGTGCTAATAATTTACCAAGTATCATCTCTGAAGCAAATACTGAACTCCACTATCCAATTGTTCTCTTCTCTATCCACACTCTGCAATATGTTTTTTAAAAAGTTAGAACAAACAGATATCTCAAAAGAATTTCTCTTATTATTTATATTTAAGCTTTAATGTGAATCTCAGTATTGTCTTTACATATAATATTTTCACCATCAGTGGTGCAACATATTGTCCGCCTTAAAAAACATTCAGTCTTTACCACAATGAAAAAGACACCTCAATACTGTACTTCTCTTTCTCATCTCACTTATTATTATTTTGGTGGAGTAGTACATATGGAATAAATAAATGAATAAATGAATAAATAAATAAATAAATAAAGGTGTGTATATGTAAGAAGAAAATACACCCTCCTGTGAAATCCATGTGATAAATTTCCTTTACAATGTGCCTTTTGTCACATGCTCACAATTCCTTTCATAAATTCTCCTAACAACGCATCTTAAATTGCAAATCTCCAAGTGTGTGGCATTTTATATATACATAGCATAGAGTATATGCCTACATATGTGTTTATACCATTTCTCTATCTCTTCTTCCCCACTGAGATATTGAGAGTGATCAAACATAGTGGAATGGAAGAATCCAGCTTTCCAGGTGGACGGATTACTTTTCCATCACTTGACGGTCTAAAAATATCATCTCTTGAAACTGAAGCATTGTGTCAGTTATTGGTTAAATCCTGCTGGCCTCGTGCATAATTCAGTAGGAAAAGCCCTTTTTCTTTGTGGGAACAAGGCAGAAAAAATGTAGCACGAGGATATTTTTTAGAACTGTTTAAACTTTTTATACATTTTTAGTTGCCTGTGTACATTTCAGACTGGTTAATTGTGTAGTACAAAGTTACACAGAGGTTTATTTAAGATGATCTGTATAAGTTATTCTTGGATTCACCCAGAACCTTGGAAAGCACAAGAGAATAGCTGAAAGCTGTTTTAAAAACTAAAAGTTACATTTGTAAAACAGATGGTTTGATCATCCAATAATGTGAAACCTTGAAGGAAAGGTTAAGAGAAAGGCCTAATCACAGCTATGGATCATCATCTTCCAAATGTGTCTGCACTACTGGTGTTACAAGTGCAAATTCTTGTCCTTTACCTGCAGATATATGTCTTCAATTTTGGGAGATGTCTTGAGTATTTCCTCTGGAAAAAAAAGTTCCTACATCTATCTGTCTGTACATTCTTCTTATTTGTAGAAATGACTTCACAGACAATGACTTCACAGTTATGCATCTCAAAAAAAAGTATCTTCTCTATCAGGCGGGATTGATGGAAATGAGTTAGGAAAATGATTACCAGTAAAAAATGAAGCAGTGGAAAGATAGTGTATCTGACATAAAAGTGGGGGGGGTTTTTTGAGACTGAAACTCATTTTCAAACGGAGGTCAGAGTAGCATAAGTTTTTCCCTGAGCAGGTCTTTGGTCTCACCTTGTATGGTGTGTTTTGGTGTTATTTGTGTAATACATTTAAATATTTTTTCTTGATGCTTGTTTTGTTTAAATAAACATGTTTACTGAGCTTAGTGTGAGGTTGCTGTAAGGTTAGGAGGTAATGCAAATTCTGAAGCTTCACTAGGAATATAAGTTTACTGACCTGTGTTTAATAAACAGGAGCAATGATTTATTACAACAGACCTCAGTGACGGCTGTAGGACTTTTTTTAATGATAGGGATTCAATGTGAAGTCATGTTTCTGGCATTTAAGAGTCGCTCTCTGTCTGGGTTTGCTTTTGCGAGGTCACTCAATGTCACTACTGCTCCTCTTCTCCTCACCAGGGGACAAGTACCCTGAGAATAATATTCCTGACTAATATTTTTACATTCTTCTGTTTCAAAATTCTCAGCCTACATAGGCGTTCCTGGAATGTAAAGTGAAAACCTCAAACATGTTGACTCACCAACCAGACAGCGTGCTACAAAATTATGCATTAGCTCACACTGATTAAAATTGGTCTCATCTAAACAAATTAAGGGGTCTGATCTCTCATCCATATGCATGGCTAATTCTCATTAATGCTAATAGAGGGTATGTGCATACATGGATGGGAGAACTGACTCTGAGGCTGACTGTTCAGTTTCAGTTTGGTTTATTTTCTACAACAGCAACAAAACATTCAGTGTTAAGTGTCTCAATAATTTAGAGAAAGATCAAAGGGGAGAATGGTCAATAACGTACCTTTTCTTGTACCTTACTGTGGTAAATAGATAAAACAATATATTATATCTCTTGTAAGCTGGGAGGCAAGTAGTATTTTTTATCTGCTACTGGCTTTTTATAGTATCTACTAACAAATTCAGATTTATATGCCTGTGTTTTCAGACAGAAATAAGGAAAGCACCAAAAGCAATAATGCTACAAAGTTTCATCCTCCCAAACCAGTGAAACATTGATTTATATTGAATTTCTTAATGCTATCTTCATAATTTTACAAACTATAAATACCATTTACAGTATTTGAGCATGTGCCTGTGCTACATACAGCATATCAGCTGTAATGTCATCTAAAGAAATCCTGTGATTTAGTCATTTGATATTCAGTTAAGTCTTCTCAGAACACAGTCTGTCAAAACATTTTAAATATTTGTATAATGCTGTAAAAATAGTGTCGTGCATATGTTATCAGACAGTAGGAGCTTAATTAGCATTCTTAACAGCTTGAGCTACACTGGGGTAGAGAAAAAGGTACACAATACAAGGGCTGATGTCTCGAGGGAGTTTGTTCTCCAGGTACAAGGTCTTTAAACTGAGCCGCACTGGGAGAAGCTGGTCCAGATTATTTGAATTGTAGGAATTGCTAAGTAAAAACTGATTCATTCATGAGTACTGAAACACACCAGTCACAGATTTTTGGAAGTAATGGTACCTACGTGGCTGCTCTAGGTACAGTGGAAACCTTGGAAAGCTCAGGGTCTGTTCTGGGCTAGACATTCCTTGGTGGAAGGCTGTAAAACATGACCATTTACATCTCTGTTCTTCTCCTGGGCACAATGTGGAGGGTGTCTGGGTATGCTCCTGGTCACCTGAGCCCAGGATCTTAGTGGAAAACTAAACCACAGGATATGATGGGGGCTTACAGAGCTGAATATTTTAGGTTAGTTGTCATGGATGAGGTAGCCACAGAACCACACCAGTGCATGGCACATAATGTAAAACGTATTTATAAGTAGAACGGGATCTCTGTGCAAAGATGTAGTCCATGAAGGGCTGTTGGTTTTGCTCTTTACTGTTTTCTAACATAGCTGGTTGTTATAACATTACACCATTACCTCAGGCTAATCACTTCTGCTTTCCCCATAGCTAAAGCCATCTGGCTATTTTTTACCTGTGTTAGTGTTACCTGCTGGCTTCCTGCTTCAAATGTGTTACCTGGGCACAAAGTTGTTAAGAGTTCATCTGTGCTTCTCTGTTTCTCTTCTGTGCATACCTCATCATTAGAGTAGGTCAGGTGAAGGCCAGAGCTTTTGGGTAAGACCCTACGTAACAATTACCTGTGCTTGGTTTGTTTTCATAGCACATACCACAGTCATAAAAGTTCAAGCTGGGCACTGGGCAAATGCAGTCCAGGTCTCAGTTACTTTAGTGGTGCTTTCAGATAAGCTTTACCCTTTGGCAATTACCATACTTTGGGAACATACTCTGAACTTGCCAATCAGGGAGTGAGGCCTTTCATGTATTTCTGATTAGAAAGATGTATGATGCAGTGATGCTTCTTCATGTCCCTACTTCCTTTAACTTAGTCCAGCTTGTAACTTGAAAAGATATAATTTGTTATACAGCATCACCAGAGTCATCTAGACAATTTTTGAAAGGTTTGGGATCTTGAGTTCTTTGTTACAGTTAAGGTTAAGGACCGTTATTTTGTTTGTCTTGCATTAGTATACAGAAGGCACCAACTCCCACAAATTAACAAAAATAGTAACGATGTGTTTGAATGGCAACAGAGCCTTTGATATAGAGTTCTGTTCTGTACAGTGCTTCATGATCACTCGAGGAGATCACTGTCAATCTTAACCACTTAGAAAAATGAAGTTAAGGCCTTTGTGCAGTAAAAGGTGAATGTTGTGGATTTGAAACTTAGTCAATAATTGCTATGACAGTGCATGACCCAGAAATGAATCAATTACTTTTCTGCAGCAGTTTAAAATGTATTCTGCCAAAGGAAAGGTAAAAAAAGGAAACCTTGTATGAAATAGGCTTAAAATAGAAGACTAGGGCTTATTTTACATTTATAAAAGTACAAGCAGAAGAGATGTGTGGCATAAGCAGGTGTTTCCTTTTTTTTTTTTTTTAAATCAAACCTTTGTAGTAAAGCATCAGAAAAGTTAACATGGTATCACACTATGCAAATGACATTCAACAATAAATATTGACAAATAAAGCCCTGTACAAAAATTACTTCTCATTTGGATAATTTTTATTTAAACACACACATAACAGAAAATATTCTACTGGCTACGTAAAACGAACAAAGAAGCTTTTAGCCGGTTACTTCTAGTAGTGTATTAGCACACGGCTCTGTATGTACAAACATAAGAGCTCCTTAAAAAGTTCAGTGTTTTGGAAAGTGCTCACATGATGGGATGTGAATACCATGTTGGGGAATATATCTTCAGTTAGAAAACAACACTGACTAAAATTGAAGTTTTTATACTGTGTATTTCCTACAAATGTTTCAGACCTGGTTGTGGGCTAGAGCATAGATCTTTAAAGCAATTCAAGTTTACCAAGAACTAGAATCATAGAATCACAGAATCATAGAATCATTAATGTTGGAAAAGACCTCTAGGATCATCGAGTCCAATCATCAACCCAACATCACCATGACCACTAAACCATGTCCCTAAGTGCCTCATCTACACGTCTTTTAAATACCTCCAGGGATGGTGACTCCACCACTTCCCTGGGCAGCCTGGTTCAAGGCTTGATCACTCTTTCAGTAAAGACATTTTTCCTAATGTCCAACCTAAACCTCTCTTGGCGCAACTTGAGGCCGTTTCCTCTCGTCTTATCGCTTGTTACTTGGGAGAAGAAACCAACACCCACCTCGCTACAACCTCCTTTCAGGTAGTTGTAGAGTGCGATAAGGTCTCCCCTCAGCCTCCTCTTCTCCAGACTAAACAGTCCAGTTCCCNGAGGTGCGGCCTCACCAGTGCTGAGTACAGGGGCACAATCAACTCCCTACTCCTGCTGGCCACACTAGTTCTGATACAGGCCAGGATGCCGTTGGCCTTCTTGGCCACCTGGGCACACTGCCGGCTCATGTTCAGCCGGCTGCCAACCAGCACCCCCAGGTTCTTCTCCTCTGGGCAGCTTTCCAGCCATTCTTCCCCAAGCCTGTAGTGTTGCCTGGGGTTGTTGTGGCCGAAGTGCAGGACCCAGCACTTGGCCTTGTTGAACCTCATACAGTTGACCTTGGCCCATCGATCCAGCCTGTCCAGGTCCCTCTGCAGAGCCTTCCTACCCTTGAGCAGATCAACACTGCTGCCCAACTTGGTGTTGTCTGCAAACTTACTGAGGGAGCACTCAATCCCCTCATCCAGACCATGATGTTTTGGGTGGCGCGTCACGTGTTGCTGAGAAGGAGCATGTGGCTTCAGCTGCAAAAGGTTGCTGACCATGTGAACGTGGAGCTAAGGGTAGTGCTGGCAGCTATTTTCCAGCCAGTTTTGGTGTCAAGTGTACAGAGTACTTGTGTATTCCTGAAGGCTGCCTGCAGGCAGCTTTGGCAGATTTCCATTTATGATTACACAAAGGCTATGGTGGAGCTGGTTTTGTCTGGGAATTACAGGGCAGTAGAGAGTTAAAGCTAAGTTAGACAGTAAAGACACATATAAGTCCTTTTTCTGTTGCCTTGCTGAAAAAAAATAAAACCAACTCCAAACCAAAACCAAAATCACTCTCCAAGTATTTAGAGTATAACATTTTATTTTTCCTTTTGATTATATAGTCTGTTTCTCATATTCTAATTATCTTCTCAAACAATTGTCTACATACTGTGGAAAACTGTCTTCTTCAAGGAATTTAAGTCAGGCAAAACTGCGAACATGCTGTAGATTCTAAAGAAATACAATTACTAATTCTAAAGAAATACCATTACTAGCCAACTAGGCATATAATTTATTAAAACTACATCCTTTAATCTTATCTCTTAAAACAAATATGCATGTTTCATTAATTGACCAAAATAAATCAGTGGCAAAAATGTAGCTTTTGCAATTTTCCTTTAATGAAGACAAAACAAGGACAAATAAAAACAGAATGAAAGACGTTCATGTGTGAGATTGTAAATTGGTTTTTTTTTGAGATAGAACATAAGGATTGCATTTCTGTTCAGTGCTGGCTCATTTGAGTATTTGTGCTGGTACAAAAAGAACATGCTGCTAACAAGATGAGTTGCAGAATGTTTTGTAGTCATTCTTATGCATCCTTAATAATGTGAGATGTCATTGAAGATATGAAGAATTCAAGAATACATTTATGGTTGGTTGTGTTAAAATGAAGGTGTCTATTTAGATCAATATGAAGACTTGTGACAGGCTTAATAATTGGTTATACTTTTAAATAAGAGTAAGCCCTTAGAAAGGCAGGAGAGAGGGGTTTTGAATTTTTTTTTTCTTTTTCTGGCGTATACAGTATAGACTGGTTTAGATTCAATGGAAATTTTATCATTTCCTAATCTTACACTAATGCTTTAATTACCATTCTGCAATCAGATCCATGAATCCTTTCTGTTCACATAGAAGCAGATAAGCTTCAGTCTTCTTATAGGCAGTACAACAAAAATGTTCATACAAACTTCTTTTGGGGAATTAGATTATTTGGTTATAATATTTTTAAAGATGTCATTTTTCTTACACTGTAAGCCTGCTTTTTCCTCTCAGTTACACTTAGTCAGGCAAAGCTAATTTTTTCACAGATGTAGTTAAGGTTAGAGGTCTTCATTAGCAGCAGAATTTCCTGCTTCTTCAGTGATGGCAACACACTGGTAGAGTTATTTTTCATTCAGCATTATTCCTTTAGCTCTTTATATATAAAAAAATCCAACAAAAATAACACCGAACAGGATAATTCAGCTTATGATTGGCACACAATCTAGGAATCAATGTATCTTTCTTTTCCTCAGTCTAAAAGGTTCTTCATTGCGAGGATGTCATTTTTAATACCCAGTGATGTAATTTGGACAACCTACATTTAGGTACTTAAGTATTTATAAATGAGGTACTTAATGACTTTATTCTTTGGTATACCATTTAAAAAATGTGGACAAGACAACTTTTGTATACCAGAAGTTATACAAATTTTGAAAGGAAATGTGAAAACTTCAAAGTTCAAAGCTATATTAGGATATAATGAACATGAATTTATGAAAAAGGTAATACAGAACCTTCACAACGATATTATGGGTGATTTCTTAACTTGAAACTACATTTATAATTGACTCTATGGTTCAAATGGCTAAATTCTTGCACTGATTTCATTTGCTGAGATGGGTGATCAGAAAAATAGAGCAATTGGTGCTAGTCTCTGAAAATTTCTACTTACATGGGAATTTTTTTGAGTGTTTTCCCTAGTTTCAGAAAGAGAAAGAAAATAAGAGAAATGTTTTTAATTCTTACCAACTATTCTGTTGGATTGCTTTCGTTGCTGAGAAAAAGCAAAAACTTGCACTTTAGCTTTTTGAATTTGTTGGTGTTGTTTTGTTTTAATAGATTTTATGACTTATTTGAAGTACTGTGATGCTTGAAGGATTTTTTTTTTTTTAATGATTCTTCATGGGCTGTACGAGAAGTCAGGTGTCTTCCAGCAGTATAGGGAGTTAGGGTCTTACATATATCAGGCAGGGACAGAAACCAGACATTTGAAAATAAAAGTAAATTAAAGCAAGTTGTTTTATTCTGAAACAAATTGGGTTGGAAGCAGCAGAAGTCTAGTAATTTTGGTGAAGACTTCATGGCGCATTTTTAAAGGACTAGGAATACATAAAATTCTCTCGAAGTCTTGCTGCAGGCCTTAGTTGAAGGGGATAGCTGGAATTTGCCTGAAGTGAGTGGTTTCGTTTGTAAGCTGAGTGTCACCCTTTGGACTGGAGTTGGCAAAAGCCCTGCCTTGTCACAACTCCTGGTCCAAGCCCAGGCTTGTAGTTAGGGTAGTATAAACTCAGGTTCAGTCTTCTTTATAGATCTGGTCTTTCCAATCTTGAGACAAAATGGCATTTCCCATGGCAGCTTCAAACTCTGTTGCTTCTGGGGGGTGTCTTTCCTTCCTTCCCTTCCTCCCTTCTTTACCTCTCTCTCTTTTGCTCTCTTCCTCTTTCTCCCCTCTTTCTCCCACTTTTTTCCATTTTTGTAATATAATTCCTTATACCCCACTTCCTTATTCATATGCTGAGGCTTAATGTTGATTCCTTATTTTGCTGTATTTTTCCTAATTTTTGTATATCTAAAATACAGGAGCCTTGCTTTCAATGCCACAAAATTGGATATTGCCACATAAAAATTCTGTTTCTTTGCTTTCTGTTTTATAACTCCAGCTACTGTAGTGACTTGTTCAAGACAGGGAGATTTCATAGTCTTTCTGGAATTTAATATATGAGCAACTATGAGCTAGGCAGCAGATCTATCAGCTATGCACTTGATGGACTGACTCATCAATGTACCTGTGCATTTCTAAAGTTGCCTTTTATGGGCACAGCAAAAACAACAAAAAAACCTCAAACAAACAAAGAAAGAAACAAACAAAAACCTGTGAGATTTGAATAAGGAAGATTAGTGAGGGAGGGTGGCCATTCGGCTCCACAGGATGTTCACAAGGGCAAGGTCTTTGTGGGTTTGAAAGCATCAGGAAGCCCAGTCATCACCCTCCTGCAAGCCCCCATTCTCCAGGCCAGCTGTGCCCTGGTCATTTGCTGCTGCTACTGCCACCACGCAGGTCTGACTTGTCCCTAATGGGAACAAAGCTGTGACAGGCTCATGCTTTTGGAGCAGCGCCCTGGTCCCCCAGTGCACCCTGCTGTGCCAGGTCTGAGGCTGGCTCAGATAACAGGGACTGCTCACATGCTTGAAGTTAGGGCTGGGACAGAAGCACTTTGCTGAATCAGAGGTTTAGCACGCTGATTGATGTCTGTTCATCGTACCTGCATTCTTCAAAGCATTCTCTGTCACTTTTGGTTTATTAATTCATTATTGTAGTCCTGTACCAGTGATCCAAATATCCCTTATACCTTGTATTTCAGTGATGGAAGCATGTGTCTGAAGCGTGATAACATTAAGAATGGCCAGTTTGCTGGGACATAGATGCCATAGATCAAAGCTGAGCTTTCACTGTAAATCTAGGGGAAATTAAATTTTGAATGACTTATGGCTCAGTTTTCAACTCCAAATACTCCAGCAGGATTTCAAGTTAGACTGTTCCAACATTCATACAGTTAAATGGTTGTGTAATACAAGAGCACAAATCTAATCCCTAGAAAATGAATTTTTTTTGGTTTTTCTTTTTAATTCATTTTGATTTCAAAAGTTTAAAACAGAAGGTTTGTATTTCTTTTTGTAGTGAAACAATAGAAAAAGGCACGCAAACCTTTGATTAAAAGCAAGGTCTGTTTCACCAACAAACCTTAGTAACAAGGGGAGGTAGAGTATTTGAATGGTACATTCTGTTACAAAAAAAAAAAATCTCAGTTTCCTAAAACCTTTTAAAGTGAACATTGGTAATTAATTAGCCCTAGACAGTAGTGTTGGACTACTCCAATGTACACAACAAAATTAATCTTGATTAAAACATCTGAAAGTATCAAGTTAACAACAATTATGAAACATATAATGACAGAAGGGATTGAGATTTGTTTGACACAACAATATGTAAAGAAAATCAGATGTAAAGGAAAAAAAAAGCACCATAGCTCAGAAAAAAAAATCAGAAAACTATCAAAATGCTTTTGTGCTTAACTTTTTCAGGCAGAGACTATTGTAGTATGATTTGAAGGTGAATACGAAGTCTCATGAGTTTAAACCAATTTTTATTGATGTTAAGGTGACAAATTTGAATTCTTATTACTAATTTCCATATTGCTCCATTGGTTAGTGCTGGATGAATTGTTTTGTGTGTTGAGTCTTTTTCTGCCTCTGATAATGAAGTCTTTTCTCTTTCTCAGAAGGTTCTTTTATGATACGCTGAAGAGTGGGTGTTCCATGAGGGCAGCATTTTCTTATGAAAGAAAAAGTTATCAGCCCTTTTCTTATCAATAATGACAGCCTTGATACAGAAATATGTGTCAGATGCAATCCAGAGATCCATGGCTCTGGGAAGAATGAATGACAGTTGACTTTAGGTTTTAAGACTGGCTAGACAGTTCTCTGTAGTTCTTCTGAGAGAGATGTACACAGCCAGAAAGAGCAGTAGTGATGACAGAGGACTGAAGTGAAGCCTAATTAAAGCCACTGCTGTCAACAATTCAACTCCACCAGGACATTTTCTCTTTACTTCTCTTGGAGTTACAGGTCTCATCTGAGTGAAGCTAACCATTAGGCTACATATGTTAGGTGCATTTGGTTTTCATTATTATTGAATGTATTTATAAAATATAACGATACATATAGTACATACATGTACATATAGTACATCATTAAATATACATACAGTCTTCAAAATGAGATTTAGATTGTGGTTTTGGTGAACTAGAAAGCATTACAAAATCAGGTACCCATATATGTGAAGCAGAGCAGTTACAGTGCAGCAGATCCAGGCTTCTTTGAAGTGTTCTGAATGCGCCTCTGCACCCTGCCCCTCCAAAATGCAACGAGGGTGATGAAAACTTACTATATTTCAAGAGCTGAATGTAAACTTTTGAAGCTTCTTGTAGAAGAGGTGAAGCAAATTCTGTGTAAATTGATTCCCTTCTCAGTCACTAAAATGTTCAACTGCATAGTTTGGTTATTTTCTATTGTCTATTTAATTTATCAGCAAAGGGAGTGTGTTGAGAGAACATCAGAAGTCACTAGAACTCCTTTTAGAAAGAATAAAAAGTGAAATAGGACATGATTCTGGCAATTACAGCTGAGTAAGCAAAAAATCCTGGAAAATTATTATTTTCATTTCAATGATGTTTTTATGAAATCTTGTAATATAAACACGGATTCACAAACTTTTAAAATAGATATTTAAAAATTTTTCATATTCTTCCTAATCTAGTTTCCATCACACAACCAGGGTCCAAATTGTAAAAGGTTGGACATGCATATCATTGTGATGACTGATTAACAACACTGGAAATGTTGTAATGCTGACTAAATGAAGTACTGCACATTTTTAGATTTAATTGAATAAGTTCTGTCTCTGAAGGTAAAAGGAATAAAACACCATGAATATATAAAAAAATACATAGGTCCAGGCTCAGCTATTCAGTCGCTTTCTGTCCTTCTCATCCCTTTTCAATGTTTCCTTTTGTTGTATTCGCTTTGGTGGGAAATTTCAGGTCTTAAGGAGATGTGCAGTTCAAAAAGGATAAGAGTTTTATGCACTGTATTAGCTACTTGCTGCATATTTAATTAACCAGAAATTAGCTACCTAATGTGAATTGATGATATCAGAAGTGGACTGATAGAGTTTTATGCCTCAATCTTTAATAGTCAGACAAGTTATCCTCGGGGTATTCAGCTCCCTGAGCTGGAAGACAGGGACGGAGAGCAGAATAAACCCCCCATAATCCAAGAGGAAGCAGTTAATGACCTGCTATGCCACCTGGACACTCACAAGTCTATGGGGTCGGATGGGATCCACCCGAGGGTACTGAGGGAGCTGGCGGAGGAGCTTGCCAAACCACTCTCCATCATTTACCAGCAGTCCTGGTTAACGGGGGAGGTCCCGGACGACTGGAGGCTTGCCAATGTGATGCCCATCTACAAGAAGGACCAGAAGGAGGATCCAGGGAACTACAGGCCTGTCAGCCTGACCTCGGTGCTGAGGAAGGTTATGGAGCAGTTCATCTTGAGGGCGCTCACAAGCCATGTGTGGGACAACCAGGGGATCAGGCCCAGCCAGCAGGGGTTCATGAAAGGCAGGTCCTGCTTGATCAACCTGATCTCCTTCTATGACCAGGTGACCCGCCTAGTGGATGAGGGAAAGGCTGTGGATGTGGTGTACCTGGACTTCAGTAAAGCCTTTGACACTGTCTCCCACAGCATTCTCCTAGAGAAGCTGGCAGCTCATGGCTTAGACAGGTACACTCTTCACTGGGTAAAAACCTGGCTGGATGGCCAAGCCCAGAGAGTTGTGGTGAATGGAGTTAAATCCAGTTGGTGGCTGGTCACAAGTGGTGTTCCCCAGTGCTCAATTTCTGGAAAAACATATAGACCATTTCCTAGCTACTTCTGGTGTTAACACTCATTCACATGCATATTTTAATGTTTTTACCACTTACATACTCTACAAAATGTAAGTCATAACATAACATCTTTTTTTTCAATCAGTGGGTCCTGAGCTGTTTACACTTTATGCTTACCTCTCCTTCTTGCTAGCTTTTCTCTACATTATCATCTATAATGGGAAGTCCCATATATTTATTAAGGCTATAAAGCAAAGCAGTAATACCCCCTGTATGGACAGACATGTCCAACAGATGTTGTCTGTGGCCCTCTTCACTCAGTGGCTCCTTAGATGTGAGTAGTGTTGATTTCATTGTCATGGTTGTCTGCTCCTTATGGCCTTTTCTCTTATGTCTTCTTTTGCCTCTTGCCTCTCACATGAGTAGCAGCATGTCTGTCATGTGGCAGGTTCACATTCGGTTGTGTGATGGCATCACACAGATGTAATTACATCTTGTCATATTGTGCAATTTCTGTGCATCCAGTCACATACACATATACATCATCATGTGAAGGATGGGGCAACCTCATTTTTGGTCTTATGAATTTGGTCTTCTGGTCAAGTAAAAGGTCAGGAAATATTTCCTTGAATATTAGCATAAGAGGCTGTGTGGCTTCCTGAGCCATATGAATGTCTATGTATGAGGAATTTTGCGGATGAATCTAACATGGATGATGGGGAAACATCAAAAGATATGAAAAAAATGGCTGATAGAATAATCCAGCTCATGACTGTATAGTTCAGTAGTGTATATGAAAGAAATCATACACTTTGAATTGAAATTTGAATCTTCTTATTTCGTCCATGTGCAGTTAAATCCAGAACTGTTTCTTTTTGTTTTAATGCCACTTTCCTATCAATGTGCATTCAGAAACATTTTCAGGCATGGTCTATCTAGTCATAAATCATCTGATTTATGATCTGTAACTTTATGGACTAGGTCACTTTTCAATATGTATAGTGTTTGTGCAAAATTGAAAGAATAAAGTTTGAGAGAGATGCTGTGTTATGGTACTGACTGCTCAAAAATCACAAAGTAGATTCTTACTACAAAGAAATGAGATAACAAAGGAACATGTGGAAATCTGTTCTGGTCCATCTGCATCTGACTTTGGGCTGGTAGCTTTAACTAGAAATTTAAAACAGAATGAAAAGAAGAACCTACTTATGATCAATTCTTTGAATTTGTGTCATTGCTGCATCTCGATACACTGAAGATAGCTAGAAACATTCATGGCCTGAGCTTTTCTGAGGTAGAAAAGCACTCTTACCTGAAGTTGCTTTTAAGTGTCCTTATGTTGGTCTGATGTGACCAGATCTACTGCAGAAATTGAAAAATGCTGTGTTTAGTTCCATCCCCAGATATATGACTTCAAGGCCCAAGGGGTTGGGAAGGATTAATGCCAATTTAAATGAATCCATAAGTGTATGGAAGAGATACAAAAGAATAAACAAGACACTTTGAGACACTATCTAGACTTATTAAATACATGTGCCAGAGTGCTCTGTTTGGATTTCAGAAACATTCCTACCACTTGTTCCTTGCTTGTTCCTACAGGCTGTTTTGCACATAATCATGTTTTATGCACCTGGCCATGAGATTTGTTATATTTTTCTCAAAACATGAAAATGATGACTAGGAAACCAGCAAACAGAATTCAGAACACTACCATCAACCCCAGACAAAATACTTGAGGCAGAAGTGTGCACACAGTTCAGAATTGGGAACCATAAACCCCTAACCTTTAGTCTACAGACATGAGTAAATACAAAGCCTATCTGGAAAAAGATGGAAGCACTGTAACAGACTATTGCTTTTCAAGGGGCTGTAATAGACTGTAATAGACTACTGCTTTGTTTAAAGGCTGGAAAAAGGGGAATACTTTGTCAAAGAAAAATTCTGCTGAGCTGCAACTGGTCAATATTACAGCTAAAAAGGAATAGATTATCTACACAGAGAAAACACTTATTAATTTCAGATTAGACACTTCTACATCAGAAAGAGTGAAATAGTTACCAAGCAGGTGACAAGGGAGTAAGAGGGTAAAATTCATCATATATAGTGGCAATTTTACCCATATTATTAAATTATCTGAACTACATGTGTAAGTTAATAAACTGGAGAAAGAGTGTCAGCTTGTAATAATGTCTTGCTAAAGGACCTGGAATTGTGAAGAGACTGTTTTTATTGCATTTTAGGAGATGCAAAGTACTTCAGGGTTCAGAGTCAAAGCAAGACTCCAACCCTATCTATGATTCATGTAACTAGGGGGTTCCTCTTTCCCTGGGGAAAAGTGAAATTCCATAATTAGGATTTTTGAATAATGAGCAGATGACATGTAGTGAGAGGTCTTTTCCAACCTTAATGATTCTATGATTCGAAGTATATTTTTTTAACCTGTTCCAAACAAACAAACAAACAAACAAACAAAACCAGCCACCAAATCATCTGTACCTCCAAAACAAAATTATGGTGGAATTCTTTCCATATATATAGAGCCAAATAGTTAAAGAAATGTGAAAAAGGAAGATTTTTTGCTATTAAGAAAGAAGAAATTCTATGAGACACGCTTTTTCAATGTTTTTATTTTAAAAAAAGAAACCCTCAGATTACTTTTTGGGTTGCCTTTTGGCATCTAGGATATCTTCTGGGAAAATATACTTTTTGATAGAATAGAGAACATATTGGACATTTAATCTGTGGGAAAGAAAGAAATGGAAGAGGATGACCAGAAATTCTGAACAGCACTGGGAAGAGCTAAAAATTTAGACCATATGCAACACAAACAGGGAAAATAGGGAAAACAGTAAATAGGGAAATAGTAAATAGGGAAAGTAGAGGGAAAAGTAATAAGAAAAATGTACAAATATATCTCAAAATAGTTAAGTCCGTCTCTGGAACACCTACTCTAGCAGTATATGGGTACAACACATCCATGGGTTGGTAAATACAGGGAAAAAAAAACATTTTTTTTTGTTCTGGAAGATACATGGGACATAAAATGTAACTTTCAGTAAGGATTTTGAGAAACTGAAGGAGTTTCTATTAGAGAGGTAAAGTCCTGAAATATTTTTATAAAAAGCAAACATTCAGGTTGTCTGCTGGTTCTTCCAAGTAGGATATTGCCACAGATATTGTATCTGGTATTTTGCAGTAATAACATCAAAGAGAAGCCTCTGCTTTGGTAATTAAAATGTGAACAAAAGATGAAAAGAAACATTTTCAAAATGAGAAAGGGATTTCAGCCATGATCCATGAGAATGTATAAATATATATTTTTACAAAAGGATATTAAGGATTGCTGAAGCTGACTGTTATTGATCTTTCCACTAGTAGCTTGGTGAAAAGATCTCTCAGAGTGTGAGATATTGTGCAAATTGTAGAGACGACTCTAAGTTTTAGATATCATGGAGCAAAGACAAGAGCTTGATTACAGACCTGTCATTCAGTACAGTGCAGTCCAGCAGCAACTGAGCATGAGACACTGCAGGTTGTAGTTAAGTCGTTAGAGCCTGGGACTTAATATATATTTCCTTTCAAAGCTACCCCATATGTTGCTGTTATTATAAACCAGGATTTTAAACAAAGACAGCAGACTTGTGACTCTGTGTCACTGCAGAAAAACATATTTTCATAACAGTGCATAAAGGATATTTGGATTACAAAAAAAAAAAAAGTTTGACCTATTTATATGACCCTCAGGTGCACGAGGAAATAGAACAATCTGTGAAAGCCCTTTGCATAGGCCAACAGTGCAAGCTATAGATTACAGAGCCTAAACTGGTGATTAGTAAACCAAATAATACCTCTTACTTAGCAATTGTAACACTGCTTGATTCCAAAGGAACAGTGACTGTCTTAAATTTGTAAAAAACATTTCTTGCCAGCTTGCTAGAGACCTTTTCAATTTCATTCAGAGTATAGGAGAATCACTCTGAAATGAGATCTCATAAAAGATTTTTGCTTTATCCCATTCACAAGCAGGGAATCACAGAGGTATAAAAAGAAATCCAGCAGACTGCAAGGAAGGAGAGTCATGCATAGTTTTCAGCTGCTGTCCTGTACTATCATATACTGAATTTGCAAAATGACAGATTGCCAGTAAAACTGAAATAATCACATTCTAGGACAGCATGAGCAATATGAGGAAAGATGTAATCCATTTGTTGGGCTGTGTCTTCTGCTGGTAATGGAAAGTGTGTAGCTAGCTGACTCCTAATTAAAAAAAAAAAAAAAGCTCACTAGTTACATTTTATGATAATATGACCTTAATTTAACATCTGTGCTGGGCATGCCTAGTTAGCTAAGAATACATTATACAGACCTCAGTCCTTTGAAAGGCTGATGGAAAGCAGACAAGGAAAGTAATGCTCAAAACGTAGAATTTTAATCACCACCTTCTTCATCTGAAAAAATTATTCTCACACTCCTGTGTTTCTATGGTCTTTTCCATTTAGTAATATGGGAATGAAAAAATTATTTTGACACTTCAGTTTGAGATTTCATGCAGTAAAGTACTGAAGGTCTTGTGTAAAAAAAGTCAAAATTGACAGTAGGCTTCTGTGGTAGTTAGTAATCCACATAATTCACAGAAAAAATGAAGTGATAGTGATTTCAGCATGTATTAATGGAGGTCAAAGATCCAGATCTGCTTATCTTTGTACAGGTAAAGCTAGGTTGAGTCATGAGAAGTTGACAGTGGCTTAGAAAAAGATGTTGAAGATCAGTCACCTGAGAATGACTAATTACTACCTTATTTTATCTTAATAATAATAATGAGCTACACTGAAATATTTGTTGGGTATGTTTGTTAATATAGAAGAAAAAAGATACAAAATCAGTAGTGTTTTTTGATTGTATATCACAATGAAATATATCAGTGGTTCACCAAAGGAAGAGAGGGGATGAAATTTCTCTCTTGACTGAGTAGAAAAATGTTAACTGGTCAGTCAAGCACAGGATATAAAACACACATATCTAAGGAAGCAGAAAAGTACTCATTTTATTCAAACAGCACAGTCAGCTGATTTCCTGTGTAGGTAGCGAATATAGTAATTTTCCAGGAGAAAGGCTGAATCTGCCTGCGTGCTTTGGGAGACTTGATGGGACAGCATGGCTATAGGAACGTAACATTTCACCAAAAGGTAATGATTTTTGATGGAGGTGGTAAAGTAGAGGTTCTTTCCGAGAGTGCTGTCTGGGGTATAAAGTAAGAGAAAGATTGTGAATGCCTTACTGCCATCTTCCCTGTGAGAGCACAACAACTATATCTGGTTTTGAGAGGGGGAGAAAGAACATTCTGGTTTAACCTGAGCTGAATAGACCAAGTCTCTCTTTTGAACACATTTATAAGTGGTAGAGATGAAGAGAGGGGAAAAAAATGTTATTTTGAAAGCTGGGGGGAAATATGCATTTTACTTTAATTTGGATTCCATTAAAGTGATTTTTAGTGGTAACTGCTTACCAACTAAGATATTATGAGCATAACGATAGGACAAACCTAAATTGTTGTGTGGTGTGGTTGACATGCTGCAGGGAAGGAATGCCATCCAGAGGGACCTTGACAGGCTCAAGAGGTGGACCCATGTGAACCTCATGTAGTTCAACAAGGCCACGTGCAAGGTCCTGCACCTGCGTCAGGGCAATCCCAACATGGATACAGGCTGGGCGATGAGAGGATTGAGAGTACCGCTGAGGGTACTGGTGGATGAAAAACTGAATATGAGCTGGCAATGTGTGCTTGCAGCCCAGAAAGCCAACCGTGTCCTGGGCTGCATCAAAAGCAGCATGGCCAGCAGGTCGAGGAGGTGATTCTGCCCCTCTACTTTGCTCTCGTGAGGCCCCGCTGGAGTACTGTGTTCAGCTCGGGGCCCCCAACATAAGAAGGACATGGACCTGTTGGAGCGGGTCCAGAGGAGGGCCACAAAAATGATCAGGGGGATGGAACACTTCTCCTATGAAAAAAGGCTGAGAGAGTTGGAGTTGTTCAGCCTGAAGAAAAGAAGTCTCTGGGGAGACCTTATAGCAGCCTTCCAGTACCTGAAGGGGGCCTACAAGAAGGCTGGAGAGAGACTTTTTACAAGGGCATGTAGTGATAGGACAAGGGGTAATGGCTTTAAACTGAAAAAGGGTAGGTTTTGTTTAGATATAAGGAAGAAATTCTTCACTATGGGGATGGTGAGGCACTGGAACAGGTTGCCCAGAGAAGTTGTGGATGCCTCACCCCTGGTAGTGTTCAAGGTCAGGTTGGATGGGACTTGGAACAAGCTGGTCTAGCAGAAGGTGTCCCTGCCCATGGCAGAGGTGTTGGAACTAGATGATCTTTAAGGTCCCTTCCAACCCAAACCATTCTATGATTCTATAAACCTTCTCTCTCCAACAGTATTTGGGGCATCCAGAAGATAATAGAGCAGGTCCTCATTTCATCTGCATAGATCAGGCACCATAAAGATCAGAAGAGCCAGAAAGGTTTTCCAATTACTCGTGGTAGCTTGCAAAACACTGTACGTAACACACATGTGAGTGCTGAGGATTCTCAGGGAGCATGTCATTTTTGCAAAGTAAATAGGATTTTTGTCTATTCTCCTGTGAACTAAATAATGGTTTATCCATCACACCAGTCACATGCAATGTTATCAGTTTGGTTTTGTTCTGTTTGTTCTAGAAATTTAAATTAGGGAAAGTGAAAATACAAGTATTAAAGCAGAAATCATTTGTGGGGAGTTGGAATCATCTGGGTAAAAAAGGGCTGAATGGTCTGGTAGTAATAGTCAGTCTCTCTGGTAAGTAGTGAGGTTTTAGAATAAGTATATGAACTGCACTGGTCCCCATAGAATGTGATGCAACTAACTATAAGAGAGTGAGTGGTAGGGCAGATAGGTTTTCATAGTCAGTGTAGGTCCTTATCTGAATTGTGAAAATTGCATATATTAAAAAAAAAAATCATCCTTATTTTAAAAACAGTGTAGTTATTACAAAATAACAATTCCTTAAATTGCTAGAATACTTTTTCTGGTTACCAAACCAATCAGTGAGTTGATTCAATCAATGTGTCAGTAATGTTTATAGTAATTACTGTCCTAAGGAGAAGAGAAATACGCTGTATAAGACATTGCTTGAAATCACTGTTTTATGACAGTTTCAATTTTTTAGTCCTCTAATGTGTGCCATACAGAAAACTTCATTAACTCATTTTTGTTTCTTTTTGATCGGCTGTCAAAAGCAGACATTTGTATCTCATTGAAGGCCACTTATGATTCGTCTAGGATGAAACAGGCTTTAAATACACTAGTTGTGAGATGGATTGTGAAGTATGATGTAGTGTTTTACATATTTATATTTTACAAATCAAACAACCACATCATGCCAAAATACTTGAGAATGGAAACCTTGACAAATAAGCATTTATCATCTTACATGAAATCATTAACACTCAATTTGGAAGGTTGGTTTGGATGAGTAGATTTATCTTTGTATGAATATGTGGAAGTTTTCTGATCTTCTGCAAGACCAGTGCAGGTTTTGAGAATAAGAAATACCTAAAGAGCTGGTTTTCTCTTTGAGAGTTCCAGGAGGTAGTTTGTGCAATGGCTTCTTGAGCTACAGGTCAGGAGAGTTGAAATCAAGTTCTGGTCCTTTGTTCTTGATCCCATCTAAGCCTTTGAGCTCTGACATGAGCACAACAGTTACTCTCTGCGAAGATTAATACAATCACCTCTTTGGTTATATGGACAATTGAAATCTGAAAGGGTAGAGAAAGGTGTAGATTAACTGAATTTTTAAAAATGTATCTGTTTGTGATCACTCTTTAAATACTCTTTGATCGCTTAAAAAGAGAACCTGAATTTGCAGTACAGAAAGAAAAACAGAAATATCCCAGGGTTTGGAGTACAATGTAATACTTTCCCGCTCACCAGTGAACTTTGGTTCCTATGTGATTTTACTGTCAATTTACTTTACCTGCTTCAGGGAAATTGAGATTCCCTGAATCCATTTGTTTTTCTTTAAGCACATTTGATGAAGACAACGGTTGTAAAATAGTTGATAAGATATTTGCTGCTTTTAAAATTTAAAATTTTGGGCTTGTAAAAGCTAAAAAATCCCACCTAAGTCATTCAGAGTCCTACTGTGGTCTTTTGTAATACATGTGAACACCTCTGTGAGAAAATGAATCCATATTTTCTATAAATGAACTGGAATAATAAATCACCTACATTTTAGGTAACCACTTGTTTCCATTTTTCTGCTGCGGATATGATACAAGCAGCTTTGATTGTTGGGACTACAGAAGCATTTTTGTTTCTGAATTTTATTAAAGGCGAATGAAATCTTTTTGCTCCATGGGTTGGGGGAAGAGGGACAGTGATGAAGGGTCAGAGATAATCAGTTTCCTAAGCAGGAAGCTGGAGTGGGAACAAAGAGAAAGTGGAAAGGAAACAGCCACTTTCACTCATCAGGATAAAAAGGTCAAGTAAGGCCTGTTTAATAAGGAGAGCTTATTGTGTAACAGAAGCATGGAACAAATTAGGTGATGCTTCATCTGCGGTTTTTTTTGGTCTTTCTGAGATTTTCGTCAGGTGTGAACTTCTTATACGAGAAATTTACTTTGATGCTGACAAACCATTTGTTTGTTATTTCAGCTGTATATACTTCCTAGTGATTGTCAACGTTATTGGTAGTTAAAATATGCAGAGTTTAAGATCAGCTTAAACACCTTAAATGTGTAGATAGTTTGTGAATTGAATAAGAAAATCAATTTTTAATCAATGTGTAGAAATTTAAAAAATATAACCAATTCATCTTGAAAATAACGGTGCATTTTAGCATGCTTCTGTAGGATAGAAGAGAGTAGTAAATATTAAAAAAAAGCAGCAAATTACACACAGTGCTATTAAAATGTAATTGTTATAAGCAGAGGTTTTATAGAAGACAATCATCCCCTCTCTGTAGGGGAGAGAAGAGTTCAATAGCATTCATCACGTAGTGCGCATGAGTAATCCAGTTTCTTATTCTTTTCTAGACAGAATAACTTCCCTTTGAACACAATACACAGTTTAGAATAGCCACAAATTATAACTCAACAAATAAATTCCTGTGCATTTTCTGTAGATTGCAATCAGCCTGGAAAATTGGAATGGATAACTTCTTTTTTTTTCTTTTTTTTTTTTTTTCTTTTTTTTTCCCCTGGGTGGCTTTGCTTAACCAAAAACTCATTGGTTTACGCTTTCGTGGAGCTGCTAAACTATTAAGGAAACTGGTGGTGTTTTGGATGCTTTCATTTTGATTAAGTGTGGGCATTTCAAAGTTACATGTGTGATAAATAATAAAACAAAATGCATGTTGCATGCTCTGTGCTTGTGACTTCCTGCAACATGAAGGCATCAACAAGATAATCGTAGAAGTGAAATCTTAGACGATAAGGAAAGCACTTCCTGTGCCATGTAGTTTTTAAGTACCATTGTCAACTACTAATCCAATTTTGTATTCTCAGTGTGCAGTTTTAAAAATGACATAACCTTTTAGACACAAACCTTTTGTTTTTTCAATCTATCTCTTATAGCCAAGAAGGACCAAGTAAATGTTGAAGGTACAGGGTTGGATTTAGTTCAAATCCTAGCTCTGGTATATTCTGTTGCTTGCCCCGATTGATTTTTTCAGATCACTTCTCTCTACCTTTCCTTCTCTCTTTATGAAACATAGTTGTTGTTATTCATATTCTGTGAGGTTCTGTCAAGATGTTTTATTCATTAATGCTTAGAAAATCATATGTGCTACACTATGAAGCACTTATTGATACGGTATATATGGGCATATAAATGAACAGTCTTACTATATACACCGCTTAGTATTCTTTATATCACTATTTAGTTTTTTGGTCTTTGGAAGATTATGAAAGCAACTTTTTATGTAGTAAATGTATATTTTCTTTAATCTTTAAAAAGTTTGTTATGCTTCATGGTCACCACCATGTGCTGTAAATAACCGTCCTGCTTTCATTTGTGTTTTCTTTATATTAGTTATTACTTCCACAAAAATGTTTGTTGTTCGTGGGATTGGTTATTTTTTTCTTCCTAAACAGGATAGAAAAAATTGAAAACCCTTTTTTTTTTTGTTGCAATGTGTATTTTCTTGGTTTGCCTGCATTACAGTTATCATGCCGTGTCAGACTTTTTTTTTTCCTGAAAAGTTCAGGAATAGAGTTCAGGATAACAGTAGTAAGGTATCTATTAACACTGTGGCTGTAAATCTTACAGTAGAATTTCACTTATGTCAGTATTTACAGAATGTGCATACTAAATGTGTTAGATACAGGGGACACAAACTCTGTTTCATTTATAGTGGAAGCTCTGCCAATAACTTATATGGTAAATATTATGAACCTGCTTTTAATGAACAGTATTGAGGAGGTCCATGGAAGGACATTGTACCACACAGAAAAGAAAGTTTAACTACCTCCGTATGTGGAACATGAAAAAATTCTACCTACATCTTCTTCCAATGCAAAACTGAATGGAGTATTATCCACTTTTGTTTCCTCAAGAGAAAAGATAGCAGAAAAATTGTCCTTTAATGTATTATTATTTGTGGTGGATGCAAAAGACTATATATGAAGGTCAAAGAATGAAGTTTTAGTTGCCTTGTGATTTACAGATTTTTTTAAAAGAAGGATATTTTAACCTTTTTTTCTCTCTTCCCATTTTTACTTGTCTTTCCACTGGTTGACTGTGGAAAATACTGTTTCCAGTGTTTCAGCTTCAGAGCTGAGAAATGAGTTTGTGGAATGAGTGAGCACATGCTTTTGAACAGAGAAATGAGCAGAACCAAAAGCACCATCAGGAAAAATGGTCCATAATGACCAAAGGAATGTCATGCTGTTTACCCAGGGCAGTGCGTACTCAACATCCCACCATGCTTTACAGCTGTCCTGAATAGAAGAAGTACTGGATGGCCTAGAACATGTTATCTGCAGTGACCACATGCAGAAAAAGGAGCCCTAGGAAATTTATAGGCTTTATAAGAAGCATTCACAGAATTGCAATTGCACTACATCCTTGAAGCAAATTTATCCCAAATCCTTGATTAAATTACTGAAATATGTAGCACTGAGTGTGTATAATGTTTTTCAATCTTTCTAGTATAAGAATGAGAAAAGTCAAGTATCAGTTTTTCAGGATATATTAGGGACTTGAGGAGTTCATTTCAGGTGAAACTGATGTATACTGATTCTTTATTTTTTTTTCCCTGAGAGCTACATTTTCTTCTTCTGAAATGCCATTTTAAAATGTCTCCAGATCCTGTGATCACAAAGGTTTATTTTGTCATTCATATCATTGCTCTAAAATGCATTTGACAAAAGTGGAAAGAAAAGTGGTAAATTATTTGTTGGGCTTTTTTCAGCATCATTTTCACAAATGTTTGCCCTCCTTTCTCCTTTTCTTTTTTCCTGATCAATTTTAGCAAAACAAAGGGGAGTTAATGAACTCACAGAGATGAATTAGAAATGATTGACATGCCGTTGACTTATGACTTATGTGGATGCAAAAGAAATTAAAATTTTTCACCCGGTCCTCCCTGTGCTGCTTTTTTCCTGATGTTTGCCCATCCTCATTCTTTGCTCTTCGTAAGAAAAAATGGGAGTGGAAGGTGGGGATACAATTTAGCCTCTGATTCTTCTTCTTCTTTTTTTTTTTTCCCCTTTTTTTAGTGTTGTTGCAGGCTGTGTGAATGCTATACTTTTCAACTGTATGTTTCTAGCTTCTTTAATAAGCCTAAGCAGATTTTTGTGTCAGGTACATTGATAAAAATCTGTAACAATAACAATACCTTGCTTGTCCTTGGTGCTTATCTAGATGTCTGTGTACTTCTTATCCAGAAAATCTTTTATCTTTTATTTTTAAGGTCTGATCACTGATTGCTCAGGAGAAAATCACTTGTCGACTCCTGCAGGAAAGTTTACTAGATCCCAAATTCAGTTTGCTTAGTGTCTGCTAACAACAAAGTGTCAGGTCTGTTGCTGTTTATTGAGTTAAATGGTGTTACAGAAAAAAAAAAAAAAAAGAAAGAAAAAAAAGGAAAAAAAAAGCAGCAAAGCAAAAAGTCCACATCATTGACTTTTAAGTGGCTAAAAAATTTAGTAAAAAAATAAATGCACAAATTCAGAGAAAAAATTCCATAATGAAAAAAAAAAACACAGTAGTTTACTGAAATATATTTACTGAAGAAGGTGGGACTATAGGAAAGTGATTTGAGATCAGAAACATCTTCTATCAGTTTGTCCCATTCCCCACATTAATTTTATTTTCCTCTGAGCTCCAAAGTGCCTGTGCAAAGACCAAAAGCACATCTGCTTCCTTGAGTGGATTCTGTTTCAACCAATGTCATAACCCACCCAGGCTCTCAAAGTGACATGTAACACTTTCCCTACCCTTCTCCCTCCTCTTTTCCCTATGCTTCTCCCTCCTCTATGAAATATTTCATGATAGAAGAGAAGTGTTAAGCTCCTCCAAGTGATTTCTGCTCAGCCAAACTAATTCCATTATCTGTTAGTCATGTTTACATCAGGCTAACAGCTAATAACTGGTGTGGAACTCTGTAACCATCTTTAATCTTGTTTTTCATCCAAGCCAGTGCTCCAGAAGCCTGGCTTTCTCTGATTATTAATGGTGATGGGTAAGTGCCCTGTCAGGCTTCTACTCACAGAATCGGAAAGAGGCACAAGGTCAGCCCTTTCAGACCAGCTCTCTGGAGCGACATATGATAATTGGAGGTACCTCTCCTTCTAAGGGAAAGAGCTGGCTATCTCATACAGAGTCTCAAAATAGTAATGTAGAGCTTGTTCTCATACAACCCATTAAATAGTTGAATTTTCACTTCTGAAAAAGTTGGAGATAGAGGTAGAGAGAATTGTGACTGACGAAAAGTCTGCTGTCAGCTCGGTGGCAGGCTGTTTATATCCAAGTGGGTCTTTTTTTGTGGTAAAATGAATTTACAGATTTCTGAATCCCAGTAGGCATACAGGTGCCAAAAGATGCTCTCAGAATGAAATAAAGCATGGATGACACATTGTGAAAAAATTATTTTTTAATACTTTTCTGACTGACTTAAAAGGTTGAGAGCACCAACAGTATTACAGAGCAATACTTATTTTATATTAAATTGGTAAAATGTTTATTTATGAGTACTTGAAGGCATGAATAGGTACTATAATTCTCATGCATGCTTATATAAACAGCAAAAAATTATTAGTCTCAATACAATAATGTCAAATCACAGCTTTAACTTCAGAAACTATTGGATGAGAGACTGAAGTAGGGGGAAGAACTTACTTAAGCAGTTTCTATTCAACAGGGTAAATTTGCTCTATTGTTACAATCAGAATGAGTGGAGTATAAGCAACTGCAGGGTAAGTGATCAACTTTTCATCCTAGACAGTGCTCGAGAAGCCTATGTTTCTCTATTGTATAAAGATGATGTGCAAGTATCCTGCCAAGCTGCTGTTTGTGGAATCTAAATGAGGCCAAAAGCAGACCTTGCTAAGGAATCTGTAATTTACACAGCCCTGAAATGCTGAACCTACTTATAGGGATGTTACTACTTTTGTGATTTATTTATTTTTTGTTTTTAAAAAAACAAACTATGAAAAAACCCTCCACCACAATTATTTGGTCACATAAGACTGTCAGGAAGCCGAAACCAGGACAGGATCAAAATCTTCCCTATATTACGTGCATGTACTGCATTTTGCAATGGTCTCTTTTATCCATTCCAATGCAAAGTCTTTACATCTGAAATAGGCAACCAGATCCTTATCTTATGAGATATTGCATCTGCAAACAGATAATGGTTAATTGAATAACAAGGAAAATTAAAGGTTATAATGGGATCTGTGAACTTGTGCATTGTCTCTTGATGGAAGGGGAAAGCAATCTGCTCTCTCAGTTAATTTTTAAAACTTGACTGCATCACCATATTATAAAGAACAATTACAAAATTATATGAATAGGCATAATGGACGTTAAAATCTTTTCAGCCATTTGAGTTGATCATTTAAATACAAAATCTCTTTTCTTCCCTTTTTCTTTCAAAACTTAATAGTTTTCTTCACAAGGATCTAGTTCATTATAAAATCGATAGCTGGGAAATAAACATTTGGGGCCAAATTCAGAATTTATTTAACATTATACAAAGTCAAAGACATTTTGTACAACTCCACAAGTACTTGAACTAAATGGTTTTGGTAAATGAAGTTGGCATCTTATTCATTACGCTTTGAAGTTATTTAGTAGCTGTGGGACCGTGGAGGTATTATTTAGGCTTCAAAATTTGTGTGGATGAATATAAAAAAAATATAATACAGAATATAATTAAATACAGAATATAATTAAAATATAGCATAAGAATACAGAGCCAGATTCTGATCTCCACAGGCTATATTAAATGCAGAATAACATGACTGATTTTTCTTGCATCACAAAACTGACATAGGAAATAGACACTTTTCAGCTCTTTACATTTTTTAATTAATGTAATCACTTATTACCTTAGTGGATAAATAATGAAATACAGAATGACATTCCTAATACAGACAATGGAAAAAAACAAAGCATACAGATAAAATATTTGTTTTTCAAAAAACCAAGGTCAAATGCAATAAAGATTAAATTCTGTTAAGCATTTTTCACTATTTTTTGGTACTGGATGAAGTGTAATCTGTTTAACCCAATTATCTTTATTGTTTCCCTTTCTTAAATCAGACGCACCAGATTTTGGGTGGCAGTGATTCTCTAAGACAGAAATCTTAATTGACTTAGTGGCCTTTGATTCAAAGCAAGGACTTTCTGTTACTGTATGTAATGGGGAAAGATGAGGGGAGAACACAAGTGAAAAAAGTGGATGAAGAAAGCAAAGTCAAGCTTATGGGCCCCATGAAGGTTGATTTGCTAGCCTTGATAGCTAGAGTAGGTGCAAGCATACAGGTTTGCCAAGAAACTTTGTGTTGACAGAATGATGGAAATTCATGCAAATAAGTGTTTCATGTCACAGCTCAGCATTTGGCACATGAAAACTACGCTGATTTTATAAAATTAAACTGTCATTTTATGGAGAGAAATATTTAGAACTGCTGTGTTATAGTATTCAATTGTGAACATAAGTACAGGCTGGCTTCAAAATCTTTCCCTCTGAGTCCTTGCTCTTTCTGCCGGATTCCAGGAATGCTGTAGCCTCCTTTGTGTAACTCTTTCTGCTGCTGAGTCTTTTGTGCATGTAGCTGCTGAATTTCTGGAGTCTCCAACTTGTAAGGCCATTGCCCATCATGGGGACATAGATTTTACCTCTCTGCTAACATGGCATGTTAAACCATCTAGGCAGACTTCTGACTTTTGTTCTATATTGAAAAATATTTTTATCATTTTCTGCCTTTTCTTTGTTGGATGGCATATTGTAATCTCTCTTCCTCTGTTGCTTTTACCTCCCACAACTGATAACTCCATTTGGAGTGTACTCTATTTAATTTTTGATAGCAGTGACTCCAGGATACAGGACTACTGCTGTACTTGGTTTTATTTCATTTTCTTTTGCTGGTGTTTTTGTTCATAAAAGTTTGCAGAGTTTCTGCTATTAAAAGAGAAAGGAAAAAATTGTTATATAATACTGCGTCACACTGTTTTTATGAGAGACCTTACCCTAGNATTTTTTTTTTCGTTTGCGAGTTTTGAGGTCAATAGACATATTTTGTCAATGTGGACTATTTTCATTTCAGAATGTTTTGGTTTTAAAAGGTATTTTATGTCTGAAAAAAATCTATTTTGAAAAACTCTGAAAGGGAACAGCAGTTCTAAAAATACTTCATCATTTTGTTTCTACAATAATTTTTCTTTAGTTTTATGTGATTTAACTTAGTTTAACCAACAATACTATTTCTGATAGGAAGCTTTTCACATAAATTGTCAGTCATATTTACTTTTCAACAAACAATTGAAGGACAGTTCAGATCTAGAAGGTAAAAAAGAGACATCTTTCCACCTACTTCATATAATCCTAGTAGAGGATTATATTTTACATTAAATCTAGTTTCATTATTTTGCTAACGTATGTATGCCTCTCTTATTTCTTTGCCTCTATTTTCTACAAACTAAAAAGGAAGAACTTTTTTAAGTTACATTTGGGGATTTTCCTGTGAAGACCTGTCAGATTAACTCTTCCAGTGAGTCCCAGAATCCCACAGTATGGACATAGCCTCTCCAGCCTACACTATCAATAAAATGCAGTGTTGTGTGGGAGGTGCATTCCCAAATTCCACCCCAAATCCTGATGCTAGTGATTAAATTTTACACATAAGAGGACTTCCGTTGTGTTAACTGAGAGTCCACCACAGGCTTAAGGTTAGCCTTAAGCTTCTCTGCTGTGACCAGAAATCAAAGCAGTAATTCTACTGCTAAAATTTCCCTGGGAGTAACCATCTTCCGAAATCCGGGCTGACACCACCATAGCTGCTGATGGGCTGTTTTCAGGGTTCAGATTTTTCATGGGTAGGAAGTTTCTGACTCCAGGAGACACGTCAGCTTGTTACAGCTCTTGGGCTTTCTGGCCAGCTCCTGTTTATGGAAATAGCAGATGTACATATCTTTGCATACAGCAGCAGCAACTATCTAATACATCTGTATGGTTAACAAAAGTAATACCCTCTACTGCCTCACCACTGAATGCTGCATCACCACTTGGGTGTTAAAAACCAAATTTCATCTCGTTTTTGTACAATGAAGGATGTATACCAAGCTTACCTTTAAAAGTGGCAGATTTTTTATTTTATTTATTATTGCAGTAATATAATAACCTTACTAAAGCAGTATCAGAAGAAATGAGAAAATATCATGGAAGAGTGATTTAAAAGATTGGCCACTTAAAACTGTTACTCTTCTTTTCTACTTCTATCATGTTTTCTTTTGAAATTTCTCATCTTCTTTAAAACACAGTAAGCATCCAATTCTACTTTTCACAGTTTTAAATTTTTCTGGCCTTCTTAGTTGTGCTGTACTTTTTGAGTACTGCAGTAAAAGTTTGATAAGCAAGGACTATTCCTTCCATTAATAGTTTACTTTGCAAGAATGCAAAATGTGTATTAGCATCTATTGTAAGCATTTGCAATTTATCCATTCAGTCTTAAATTTTCATCATGTTATTCCTCCTGCACCACCCTCTGTAACCTCAAGAATCTTCTGGGCCACATTAGGATTCATTTAGTTTCTTTTCATGTCAAAATTAAATCTATAGTTCCAGTTTTGACAAGAGAAAATTTAAAAATGAAGCATGGAATGTGAAAGTGCTACAGTAAGCTGTTTAAATTTCAAAATAAATGTTAGTGGCACACAGTCAAAATAATAGAAATGTATGTGAGTTTTGTATGGGGAGATTATACTCTTTGGGATAATGCATTATATTCAGGGTTTTTTTCAGTGGAAGAATACACTTCTTTTTCTTATTTCCACATCTAGGCACTGGACCACTGCACTTTGTGGAAAGTGGGAGATTTACTAAGTGGCTACTTTGTTTTTTTTTTTCTCCACTGGAGAACAGCAACTCTATTGTTGAGAGTCTTTTTTGGAGTGTATATGGTATAGGAAAGGAAACTTGCACCTTAAAAAAATCTGAGGAAGTCATATCATTGGTGATGTCCTTCAGAAATGCTTAGTCTTTACATAAATTTGGAAGTGGAAAGGATTTTTACACTATATTGGGAAGGTTAATTTAGTCAGCAGTCAATATATTTGGTGGTTTTTCTGATAATTTACCACTCATGCATGTCTGTAAGGTGTACACTTTCATTTTTCTTATGAGGCATATGTACAAATATTTATATATATAAGTGTGTGTGTGTTAGTATTTATGTATAAATATACTCATAGAAACAACACAAAATAAAAGAAAATTTGTTGTCCTGAAATTTCTGGCCTGAAGACCAAAACAAATATAGTTTTCATGAAATCTTTGTCCTGCTTAATGAGGAGATTGTATCATATGAATGACTGAGAATTATTTGATTTTTGAAATAAGTTGAAGAAAATTAGAGACCTGAGGGCTTTGCCTTGATTTCCTAGGAGTATATTAAAAAAAGAAAAAAAAAATCAATAAGAGCTTGGTAGGAGAATTTGTAACACTTGGCTTTGGCTTTGCTGTGAGAAAAATAAACAGGTTTTTTTTTTTTCTTTGGGAGATGGAATGCTTAATCTTTGCAGAACAAAAGGGACATCTGGGAGGGGAAACTTTGCTACCTCCCTTCGGCTGAAAGGGATATCAACTCTGAAAGTCAATTAAAAAAAAAAAAAGTCTTAGTTTTGCTGCTAATACTTGAAAAGACTAGTGTTCTTCAGAATCAAACTGGTCACAATTTGGTCCCTCTGTTTCAAAGATGGCTTCAGACAGCAAGCACGTGAACTAAAGTATCATTTAGAATGCTGTAAATTTTTCCAGTACTTGCACAAGTAAACAAACCCTAAGTTTTAACATGGCATATAGTCCAGCCTCCTACACAAACTGATCATGAAAAGTTATATTGTGCTCTATACTAATGTGTATCTAAAAACTTGTCCTGATTTTCCAAAGTGCTCTGCACACACAACCTCTGTAACTATAAACTTAATGTATTGTGTTAGCTGTTGCATTTTAATAAACAAGACAGTCCCATTTCCTCTCTCTTCCCTTTGACCTCCTCTAAATACTAATTCTAAAATTTGCCACTGCAGATAAGACAGGGAGATAGGGAAGGTGATTTATAAGTGAGTAGTAAAGGGGTGAGTTGATCAATATGTTGAAAAGCCAGAATTCTGATGCTGTATTTTGTTCTTAATTTATGTAACTTGAGCCAGTCAGACAACTGGGATGCTGCACAGTTGCTGGCACTCATCTGTGTATTTATGGGACAATTAGCAATTCCCTGCACCTTGTCTGCAGGTTCACTTACATAATTGCGGTGTGGTTATTTCTCAGTAGTAGTAAAATATGAAAGTCTCTGTAATCTGGCTGAAAGCTCTTGTTTGTTTAACTGTTATTCAGGTTATTTCTGAACAAGGGCTGAGTAGGTAAGTCTTTTTCATTGATTAGCTGAGAGCCATTTTAGCCACCTCATTAAGAAATAAACACAATAATTCTTTCTGCTCTGATTGTCTGCTGCTCACAGGAGCTACTGCCCAGCCAGGCTGCCAACTATTGCCCCAGATGCTAACTAGTTAAATATTTAATTATCATTAGTGATGCTTGAATACCGTAATGATGGCTAACACAGGTAACAGAGAAGTAGAGCATTTTTTTACTGGGCTGGGAAGGGCCTTCAGAAGGCATAGTACTTTCTGTATTTGGGGGGTATTCATCCTCAAGTATGAATTGCTTATTCTGTGCTAATGGCAAACCTGAATCTTGGAACCTTGTTTTTTCTTTTTGTTTCCTTTGGTGACAACAGATTTGTTTCCATCATTATGCCAGCATTTATCATTACCATGACAAATGCTCATACATAAATATATGAGATTTCAGTCATTCTGAGTTGGAAACAGGATTTTTCAAATGTTTGACAAAACAGAGAGGAAAAATACAGGAATAGCCCCCTTCCCCATTATTATCAAAATATATTTAGGGCTCTCAAGTGGATGACCTTAATCAGGTTTTGAACTGCTCAACAGAGATTCTGTTTCACATACATCAGGTGAGAGGTGTGTCTGCTGGGCTCCTGTCTGGTCTCTCTCTTGCGTTGGTCCTCACCAGAAATTCCCTTCTGTCTCTGAATGAAGCTAGCAGGTAAATAGGTGGAAACACATCTTACAGTTTAGCAGATGCTGAGGTCTGCAGGGTTGCAAGGGGTGAATCGATGAAAAATTCTCATTGATCACATGAGTTTGTTCCATTATGTTTTTTTCTGCAAAACCAAAGGAGTAGTAAAGCCAATAATGGTCGACATAATCTCAAAAGTAAAACTTTATTCAATTTCTAAGTTGCAAGGTTTGGGTTATAATGCTCTTTAATGCCACAAACCATATAAAAATGTGTATGTGTATCAAAAGGGGTAAAAACAAAGAATAGTTTTAGCTTTTTTTGAAATGGAAAATAAGACTCTTCCTGGGGATCAAACCCTCCCAGGAATTTCAAAAGCTCTAACTTCAGAGAAAAATTTAGCTAAAGTGAGGCAAAGTCATAAAAGCAGTTCAGCTGGAATTTTTCTAAGCGATAAGCTTTTACTATCTTTCATATCATCAATTACGTTTAACACCTTACTAACACCCAGCAAAGCAAATACTTGATTTTATGGTGAGTTAATTGTTCACTTTATATTTTTGAATAATCTGTCAAAAAATGATGAGAAATAATTTTACTGACTCTGTTAGAGAAAAGTAGAAAGCTGAGTACCTTTTTAAAGAATATTAGGGATATAAATGAATTAATGTACAGATATATAAAGCTCACTGTGCAAACTGAGTTTTCTTTACTTACATATGAAGATTATCCAGATAACAATTATGTCACCAAACAAAGTTTGATTATTATGTTTATGATAAAGTATGGCCCAAAAGCATTAAAATTTAGAGCTTTATATGAAAAAAAATATTTTTCATATAAATATTTTAGGTATCATAAGTGAGCTAATCTTTTTGTTCACTAGATTAAAATGCTATCTTCCAAATAGCATTTATTTGGTGCATGTAATATCTATTAAGTATCTGCATGTTTATTGCTATTAATTTGTAAGTCTTTAGAGTACTAAGCACATCTTATTCCCTGAAAGCATTCTAAGGATTTCACCAGGCACTTGAAGTGGCTCTGAAAAATCAAACTACTTTTATTTAGAAGCATAGAACATACACCTATATTTTGGGCTCCCATGTTAAGAAATGCAATTGCTAATAATAATAAATAGAGGCTAATACATTTATGAAAAAGAAATTGGGAAATTAATTGAAAAGTGACCTATAACCATCCCTAAAATTCCCTGGGACTTTCAAAGACTCCTTTTGTAGGAGGAAGAGAAGACAGTTTGACAAAAGAAAGAGGGTTTTTTGGCTCACCTACTGGCTTGGCGTGAACAACAAAAACTATCTTCATGAAGAGACTTGGTCATAGTGCTTATGGGTGAGGCTTTGAAACTCCAGAATACCAGGAAGTACCTGCTGCTAATGAATAGAGCAAGGAAGATTTAACTTCTGTGGAGGAGGACCAGGTTGGGAGCACTTTAACAATCTGGACATACATAAGTCCATGGGGCCTGCTGGGTTGCATCTATGAATGCATTGGGAGCTCGCTGATGTCATTGCAAGGCTACTGTCTGTTGTCTTTGAAAGGTCACGACAATCAGGAGAGGTTCCCAAGGGCTGCAAGACAGCAAATGTCACCCATATCTTCAAGAAGGGCAAGAAGGAAGATCTGGGGAAATACAGGCCAGTCAGCCTCGCCTAAGTCCCTGGGAAAGTAGTGGAGCCCTGGAAACCTGGAAACCATTTCCGAACACACGAACAAGAAAGTGGCTCAGAGTAGTCAGTATGGATTTACAGGTGGATTAAAAACTTTCAGAATGGCCAGGCCAATGGAACAGATTGCCCAGAGAGTGGAGTCTCCATCTGTGGAGAAATTCAAAAGCTGACTGGACATGGTCCTGGGCAACCTGCTGTAGCTGACCCTGATTGAGCTGGGGGGTTGAACTAGATGGACTCAAGAAGTCCCTTCCAACCTCAACCATTCTGTATTTCGATGATTCTGTGATGAGTGGGACCACATAGTGGGTCACACTTGACCACACATCAGAAGTTACACTGGGGGAAATACATGTTTATTTCCAAAAAAGCTCCCTATGTNGACATACATAAGTCCATGGGGCCTGCTGGGTTGCATCTATGAATGCATTGGGAGCTCGCTGATGTCATTGCAAGGCTACTGTCTGTTGTCTTTGAAAGGTCACGACAATCAGGAGAGGTTCCCAAGGGCTGCAAGACAGCAAATGTCACCCATATCTTCAAGAAGGGCAAGAAGGAAGATCTGGGGAAATACAGGCCAGTCAGCCTCGCCTAAGTCCCTGGGAAAGTAGTGGAGCCCTGGAAACCTGGAAACCATTTCCGAACACACGAACAAGAAAGTGGCTCAGAGTAGTCAGTATGGATTTACAGGTGGATTAAAAACTTTCAGAATGGCCAGGCCAATGGAACAGATTGCCCAGAGAGTGGAGTCTCCATCTGTGGAGAAATTCAAAAGCTGACTGGACATGGTCCTGGGCAACCTGCTGTAGCTGACCCTGATTGAGCTGGGGGGTTGAACTAGATGGACTCAAGAAGTCCCTTCCAACCTCAACCATTCTGTATTTCGATGATTCTGTGATGAGTGGGACCACATAGTGGGTCACACTTGACCACACATCAGAAGTTACACTGGGGGAAATACATGTTTATTTCCAAAAAAGCTCCCTATGTGGTTTTTCAGTATAGAGTATTAGCCTTCCTTCTAGCTTAGTCTTTGGCCCAGTATTCCATTTCTACCTGGACAAAATGTGTGCATCTGTTTGGGCTGTGTCCTCTAGTAAGGTTAATTCACTCATTTTAGGGAAGTATTTGATTTAAGTTGATCCAGACTAAACATGTCAAACTTTCTACCTTGAGGCCTGAAGGTATTTTTTTAGTACAATAGGACTGTGCCCTTAGCGATTACAATGTATCTGATTGATTGACCGCAATCTATAATACTGAAGGTATGACATTATCCTCTCTCCATAATGCTGTTCTTTGTGAGTTCAGCTGAGGTGCAATTTCATCGGGGACTATTTCAGCACTTTGTTTCACTGAGCTTAACCTTAAAAAGGCATTATTGATTTCCTATCTAAACCACAGTTTTGCAAACTGCAGTAACCAGACAAATATATGCTTATTATAAAAAAAATATGCAATAAACAAGCTGCTCATTACATGTCTTGAACTAAGTTATATAAATCATAAACCACCTAGCCACTATACAGTTGCATTTTTACTGTAGCATGGAGGGAGCTCAGACAGAATTAAGGGAAAAACTTTGCTTAAATTGCAAATACAAAAGAAAAACAAACCACTGCCTTTTATGAAGACTGAGGATATTGGGCGTAGTAGTTTTTGAAAAGATGTGCTTTATTTTAAATAATATTGTTTTATCTGACTATTAAAATAATTCAAAGAGGATGTTAGGGGAAAAGCATAATAAGATTATACGGTTTCTATTCTAAGTTAAATAGTGCTAACTGAAAATGGCTTATGACTCTTTATGGACATTTTTGTTTCCAAAAAAAGATTTTTGAAATTGTAAATAAGCTTTCAAAGATTGATGAGATTTTGCATTTCACATTTAAAATTGTCTGTTTCCTTTATTTTTTGTAATGCTGGGAGATGGGTCATGTATGTATGAACAACAGAACAGAGACAAAAGAATACTTGTCTTTAATTTATTAAAATAAAACAGATACTTGCATGACTGAAATTATGAAAATATATTTACACCAGTTAATAGAGACCCACTTATGTACCATGTGGGGAAAAAAAGGGGTCAGTGAGAAGAAGCCTCCAATAATTTATGTTGCTGAGTGTGAGTGTTATACAGATGACAAGACCTGTCTCTCTTCTAATATATTATTTTCTTATCCTTTTAATTTAAAATATAGAAGGGTAGGAAAGAATCTGAAAGGAAAATTATTTTCACAAATAAAATTTTCATTTATTTCTCTGGACAAGACAGATAAGGCTGCAGCAAGTGTCACCAAAATGAGCCCTCTATTTCCTCCTGCACCACCTCATCTATGGTCTGCGTTGGACCTTAATTGCTGAAATTTACAGCAGACATCTGTTATAAAATTACTCAATTCATTAGACTTGAATTTGGGAAAAGAACAGTTGCACACAAGAGACATGAGATTTATAAAGATGAAAGTCAGGCAAGAATATTATTTTATCTTTTCTAGAGACTACACAAAATGCCTCCTGGTTGTTTTTAACATCTCTTGAGTTTAATTGCTGAACTTAGGTTGGGAACACTTCCACATTGACTGGAGAGTGGAAGGTTTTACTTGAGTGAAAGGTTTCTTGAGGAGAGACTAGCTGTTCACAGACAACTCTGATATTTAGTGAGTTTTCATGAAACACATCTGGTTCTAAACAACAAAAAACAAATTAGGATTACTTTGGCTGAAGTTATTTGTAGACAACTGGACTCTCTAGTTAGAGTAGCTGTTGTCAGTCTAACTAGAGCCTGCCCCAGTTGCTGTGATGGACTTATATTCCCATGCTGTAATGATGGGCAAAACAAAGAAAACTGTTTTAAGAAATAGAAATAGAAGCTCTAGCGTTACTATTTCTGATGGTTTAAATCCCATGAAGGATTTTTTTATTAGTTCATCAATGATCAGAAAAGAGTCATAGGCTCATTACAACTGCCAGTCCTAACAGACCATATGTAGGTAGGGTGAGAACAGGTCAAAACGAGTTGTGAAAAGAGATAAATTACTAAGCATAAGAGTTATTTATTATTAAGCATTGGAGTAAGCCCAATGTAAACTAGGTGATTTCAGAATATTGAGAGGCCTGAGCTGAATGTTCTCACAGTTAAGAAAATTGATGGGTTATCTCTGTCCTGTCTCCCTGTCTCTGGGACTACTTGTTAATATTGACAAGATTAATGGCTTGATACTTGTTGGGCAAAACTGCTGGCTGTCATTTTTTCCTGAGGAGGGTACCATCCTCTGAAATTACACAATTTGGTACTGTTAGCACAAATCTATTAACCTTTCAGAAGACCAAAAATGTAAAAGTTGGGCTGAAAGTAGAAGTCAAACTATGGATTTCCATAATCTATTATGGAAAGGAATATTAAGGATTAAATACTTCTTAATACTATGGTGAGGGAGACAGACACATTTAAATCTATTTCATCCAAATCACAATAATTGTCAACAGGAGACCCATATTTTCAATTTTAAGTGTCTAAGGTTATACACCAAGTTTGTATTAAGCAATAATTGTGCCATTATATACACAATACACAAACAAATGCTTGCAAGGACTCATTTTAAAATATCTATCCTTGAGTTAGTTATGTAGTTTAATATATTTATGTAGTCCTTCTAACACAAGAAACTATATGGATTGTATCAAATTTATTATAATCAGAATCTGACCAATAACAGAAAATCTTTTAATAATGGAATCTTAACTAAAGTATGTTTGCAATCTGAAGTAACTGATAGAATTCTTGACAGGTTTGGAAAAACAGAAATACCCTAAGGAATAACAAAATGGTATGTTACAGAGCACATTAAAATGTGCTCACATTCATTTCAGTATCCCGTGTTACCTACAAAATTATAAATATATTCTAGTTGCAGTCTGAGATTTGTAAATTCTTCCCTTACATATATTGCTAATGTGTTGAAAAGTTTTGATTAGTTTGCCTTTCTCTCTTTTCCCCCATCTCATGTATTCATTCAAAAAAACGTAGGACAGTAGAATGAAGGATGGTTTCATGATTGTTCATGCTTTGACATTGACAGATTCCTACCAGAAATGAAAATGTTTGTAATTTATCAAAAATAAAGATTCTAGATCATTGACAAAGTAGGTATAGATTCACCATAGTACTTTTCTGAGAAAAGATGAACATAACGTGATACAAGACAGAATAAAAATAAAATTGATTATGTTAATTTGTCATCTGACCATTTTCCTAAAGTAAATAAAACTTTGTGCTGTTCTGAGGCATTTTGTTTCTTAATTTTAAATGATAATGAAACTGTAGAGCTACACTACGTATTTACAGAGGAGTACTGGCTTGGATTTGAATCTCACCGAAATAAACATTCATTTTTAACCTGTAGTGAAAATTTCATCTTAGCTGAGTTAACTTTCAAGAGTTCAATGAACTGTGGAGCCTTGTACATTAACTTATGTATTTTCATTTTTATAATGAAAGTTTCAGTCTTTTTTTTCTTTTTTTTTTTTTTAACATTATCTCCCTGATATTCTTATGCACATTTGTGAGTTAGACATGATGATTTCCTGTGTAGAGGATAATGGCTCAGTGGTTTAAATTTAAGTCTTAAATGATCTCCTATAAGTATTGCTAATGATGACAAAGCGGACACAATATGTATAAATAGTTGTATGTAGAACCAGTTTATTGTTTTGCACTCATACAGAATATTTTTATATTGCTTTTTTTTCATTACATTTTCTATAACCCTCCGCATTGTACAGCTACACTTTTTTTGGATGTATGTATCATGTGATTTTGTTATGTTACCAAACTCTCTTTAAGTAATCACTTTTTTATATGCTAGAAAGCCAATTATTAAAGCATGTTTGTGAAGATATAATACTTTTATTATTGTAGTGCTTAGAAATGCCAAACATAATTAGACTTCTCTCCAATGTTAGGCACTTCATAGATATGTTTATTGGATACTGGTGTAGTATATCACATGTTTTTTGTGCTGTAATATATCTTTGTGGCAACCTTCCTATGAATGTGCTGCAAGGACAGTCATACTTGAAGATTAGGTATATCATTCTCATCTCACTTTGATTTTATGCCAGTAAAAACTCAATATAGTATTCCAGATTCATTTTAGTATCTCTCCTGATATCTACAAGCATAACTGACATTAGAATTGAAGTCTTAACTCAGTATAGAAAATACAACTCTGGAAATAACCATTGAATAGAGAGAGAGGGTGGCTTTGGCAGTCAAATCCAGAAATCATAGCCTTAATCAAACTCATATTTCTCTTGCCAAGTTGAATAATTAGTAACTTTATATCAAGCAAAATATTTGGCATGAAATATTAGGATTTAGGGGGTTTTGTAATAGAATTCAACAAAAGGAGAGCTAAAGCCACCTTATTGCAGGAGAAAGTCCGTCGTCTGCTTGCTGTCCAATAATTCAGTCAGTACAGTTCTCCTCCAGATGATGACATATATCTTCCAGAAATACCAAGATTCATCTTCCATTTGTGCATTTTCTACCCATATTTCTCACATTTTGTCTGAGTGCTCTCATCACTAAGCTACAGGACATTTGCGGTTGGCATAGGGTAATGGGTTTCTGTTCCTCCTGTTCATTATCAACTTCATATAAACAACCACTGAAGTAGGGACTGAGATTCAGGTGTTCATGAGGGGTCAATCTATATAGCTAGAGAGCCATTCTAGGTTTCTACAGCTTATTGTGTCCCGCACAAAGGGAGATAAAGGAGTAACTGTTTTGGATCATGTTAAAACCCCAGTAAGTAGGATGTTTTCTTAGCAGGTAGAAACACTGGGTTTTTTTCCACCCCATGAGAGTTACTTGGCATGGATTCCAGATGTTACACTTGCCAAATGGGTTTTGTGCCTGCAGAAGTGGGACTTGCTCAGTCACTCTGTTGAAACTCTTCTGACTTTTAGGGTGGAGAGATTGAGAATTACTGTCCTCGGTGTTTGAAGTTTCTAATCTGTTCACTTGTAATCTCCCTCCTAACCCCCATTTTGATGTTACCAAGTAGTTCCTAACCTAACTAAAAAAGGCAAGGTGGAAAAAGGGTGGAAAAAAGGCAGAATTATTGTTATTTCCAAGGTGTCTAGATAGAGCTTGTGAAGCTCAATGAAGTCTAACTCACAAAGATATATGGACTTCTAGAGTATAATCAAATAAGAATTCTTTAACTAAATACCTTTGAGAATATCAGCCTAACTGATTTGCCTAAGGTCAGAGAAAGAACACATATCAAGGTGAGAGATGAACTGAGGTTTTCCATATCCATTCCTTTAACCACAAGATATACAATCTTAAATACTTCAGCAGTTAATTTTAATAGATACTGACAGCATAGGCTTTTTTTTCTTCTGTTGTATTTTCTTACTTGATGTTATTGCAGAGAAGCAAGGTTAGATGGTCAACTATTACAGCACATTCACGGTTACAGATCTTAGCTGGCTTTCCATCTGGCATGGATCAACCATTTTACAATATTGCCAAGTTTTTTCAAACCTCTTTACAGGTAGCAAGATTGTTGCTCTAGATTAACTATTGTTTCACGTAAGCAAAAGCATTCTCTGTGCTGATAGATTTATGATTAAGGTGGCTGCAGAAATGTTTGCACCATCAGTGCATAATAGATATTTTGCCAGTAAGCAGTTTGCCTCCATTCATGGTGGTGCAATTATCAGCTTTGCTGGACTGAAGACAGTTTTGAGTGCTTCATAGAGCTTTAGTGGTTCTTGCTTGTCTGCATGTGACAGTAGCTCATCTGCGGTCTGATCCAAGTGGATACTTCATACAGATCTGCACTGGTTTTGGCTGGGATAGAATTAATTTTCTTCATGGTAGCTTGTACGGTGCTCTATTTTGGATTTGTGATGGAAATAGTGTTGATAACACAGGCCTGTTTTAGTCATTGCTGAGCAGTGCTTACACAGCATCAAGGCCTTTTCTGCTTCTCACACCACCCCACCAGTGAGCAGGCTGGGGGTGCACAAGAAGTTGGGAGGGGACACAGCTGGGACAGCTGACCCCAACTGATCAAAGGGATATCATATATCATATGACACCGTGCTCAGCAATAAAACTGGGGGGGAAGAAGGAGGAAAGCGGGGACATTTGGAGTGATGGCATTTGTCTTCCCAGGTAACCACTATGCATGATGGAGCTCTGCTTTCCCAGAGATGGCTGAATGATTGCCGATAGGAAGTAGAGAATGAATTCCTTGTTTTGCTTTGTTTGTGTGCACAGCTTTTGCTTTCCCTATTAAACTGTCTTTATCTCAACCCATGAGTTTTCTCACTTTTACCCTGCTGATTCTCTTCCCCATCCCACTGCAGGGGGAGTGAGTGAGTGGCTGGGTGGGGCTGAGCTGCCTGCTGGGATTAAACCATGACAGGATCAAAGAACATTTAGAGTTTCCTTTCAAAGTCTTCTCTAAATCAGGCCTTATGTGCATACTAGTGACTGCAGAGGATGTATGGCTGTTCTCTCTAGAAGGGATAACCTTTGCCAAGCTTGGTGAGGTGATTTGTGTCTGCAGTGCCATGGTTCTCTTTAATGAAGGGTTATTGCAGTAGTAATGGCATGCATCAGTTTTGCTATTCCGAAAACATTCCTTTGCTCAACCTGTTCAGATTAATGGCAGTATAATCCAGGTCAGTATCAAAATTCTTGCAGGAGCACCATTTATACTGTATTTTGTTATTCTCAATAAGTAATTTTAGTAGTGATATTTAATTCATCATTTGCATTTCATGAGTATCTAAGCCTGCAGTGTAAATAGGATCAAGATTTCTCAATTATCATGTTTTAACAGATTGTCCACGCTTTCTGCTGGGTCACTTCCCTTTTTCAAACTGGGAAAATGAATAAATGTAATCTCAGTGTATAAAAGCATGTGTGGGGGTAAGTTCATACAGCTCTCCCTCTGCAGCTGTCTTTATGGATTAATTAAGTCATGCATAATGGTTCTTAAATCCATATAAGATAGTCTGAAGAAATGACTAGCAACAGCTAATCTTGAAAAAAAGCAAGATCTAAGAAGGATCTGGCCTTCTGTACTTTCATATTTTATGGGGAAGAGATGCATTGAGAGTGCATGTCTGTGCACAACTCTTTTACTAGATAAGTATCTGTTTATGAGCATCAGAGGAAATAATTCTTTAAAAAATTTAGGAAATATAGTACTTTTATTATGGCTAAATGTTCTGATTGGATTTCTAAATCCCTGTCTCCTAGCCCTCACAGCAGTTTTCTGGGCAGAGGTTTATGAGGGTGCTAGATTTAAATATCTAATGAGCATATGACAACATAAGAACACCAAGACAGGTTTAGGCATCCTGGCTGGAAGACTAATACATAGCTTAAAAAGAAAATGCAAAACAATCAACACAGACTAAAAGAAATATTGGTCTTAGCTTTTGTATTGCTGTACAAGTTCCAGCTGTGTTATTAAATGTATTCTATGAGGCCACTTTCACCAGGCTTCCTCCAAAGCCAGCAATCAAATGCTGGGGAAGAAGGGGTGGCAGGGGGAGACCCTCTGCCTCAGTTTCCTACTGCTTAAGTGTTACACAGCAGCAAGCTGGAATGGTTCTCTTGAGTGCTGAAGTACTGGATTCTCAATTATTGGCCTTATAACTGCTGAGCTTTAAAATTAAAAAAAAGAAAATTCTTCATGGTGAACTCTTTTGCAGCTGATGAGGACATCAGTGCTGCAATCCTGTACTGCAGCACTTATTAACCAACCATTTTTCTCTGACCTTCCCATTCATCAGCTTTTTGAAGCTGTAGGGAATGAAGCAAGTGCTGGCATTGCTCTTTCCTGACTCTGCAGCACACGTTCTGGAAGGCAGTTGGGGAGACTGACAGAGAAGGGGTTAAAGTGCTCTGTGTTTTGCAGTTGGTTACTAACCTTCCACCCAAGGGGGAATTGTTCTCCTTTCATTGAAGTCCTTCAATCTCTTTGCATTACTTTTGGTGCTGCATAACATTTTAAAAGCTCCCTGACTGACAGACATGGCCGGAGGCAGAGCTCTCCTGGGAGAACTGTAATGTACAGAGCATCCTCAGCAAAGAGCAGTGGTATAGCAGTTAAATTGAATACAGCATGATTTTGGGGTTTGTGGAGCAGTGCAGACTATCTCACCACTTTTTTATGTTGTTTATTTCCAGCTTCCGTCTATGGCTGGGCAATTCAAAAGGATACTTTGAGTCCTTTGTTTGGCTTTATTTTTTCGCTATGTTTCATGGTTACTGTGATTTTGCCATAAAAACTAGGCATGCACCCTGCAACCGTGGATCAAGAGAGACACGGGAGTTTGGAAGTCTTGGAGCTGAATTATGGATGAACAGAGTCTGAACCTGATGTTATATACCATTGAATGCATTGAAGAGAAAAGCACAAAAAGTCATGTGAACTGTGAAATAAAAAAAGCTGCTAATAGAAATACACACCAAATATATTAATATTGAATGCAGTTCTCTAGTGTGGTAGGGTCCTATCTTAAAGTTTCTTTGCTGGAATAAAATCCATAGAATACAAATGAAAATGAAAGTGGGAAGTTTGTACCCATTGTACCTAAGAATATTGCAATCTAGAGTAAAAACATTGAAATGTCTTGAGCACAACTTAGAAAAAAAAATTTTTTTTTTAAAAAAGGATTATGAGCAGATAGGAATTCTTCTCTCATTTTTAATCCTTTCTGAAGGTAGAATCAAAACACTCACTTGCACTAGATACCTTTTCACCACATTTTTTGCTTTCTTTTTTATTAAGACCTAAAACATAGCCTTGCTAATCAGAACAGAAAATCTTGCCCTAAATTTAGAATAGGAAGTGCAGTTATTTTTCTGGGGTGTTTTTTTTTCTTCTTCAAAACTTCTTAGGTTTTCCAGGCTCCTANAGCTGCCTGCTGGGATTAAACCATGACAGGATCAAAGAACATTTAGAGTTTCCTTTCAAAGTCTTCTCTAAATCAGGCCTTATGTGCATACTAGTGACTGCAGAGGATGTATGGCTGTTCTCTCTAGAAGGGATAACCTTTGCCAAGCTTGGTGAGGTGATTTGTGTCTGCAGTGCCATGGTTCTCTTTAATGAAGGGTTATTGCAGTAGTAATGGCATGCATCAGTTTTGCTATTCCGAAAACATTCCTTTGCTCAACCTGTTCAGATTAATGGCAGTATAATCCAGGTCAGTATCAAAATTCTTGCAGGAGCACCATTTATACTGTATTTTGTTATTCTCAATAAGTAATTTTAGTAGTGATATTTAATTCATCATTTGCATTTCATGAGTATCTAAGCCTGCAGTGTAAATAGGATCAAGATTTCTCAATTATCATGTTTTAACAGATTGTCCACGCTTTCTGCTGGGTCACTTCCCTTTTTCAAACTGGGAAAATGAATAAATGTAATCTCAGTGTATAAAAGCATGTGTGGGGGTAAGTTCATACAGCTCTCCCTCTGCAGCTGTCTTTATGGATTAATTAAGTCATGCATAATGGTTCTTAAATCCATATAAGATAGTCTGAAGAAATGACTAGCAACAGCTAATCTTGAAAAAAAGCAAGATCTAAGAAGGATCTGGCCTTCTGTACTTTCATATTTTATGGGGAAGAGATGCATTGAGAGTGCATGTCTGTGCACAACTCTTTTACTAGATAAGTATCTGTTTATGAGCATCAGAGGAAATAATTCTTTAAAAAATTTAGGAAATATAGTACTTTTATTATGGCTAAATGTTCTGATTGGATTTCTAAATCCCTGTCTCCTAGCCCTCACAGCAGTTTTCTGGGCAGAGGTTTATGAGGGTGCTAGATTTAAATATCTAATGAGCATATGACAACATAAGAACACCAAGACAGGTTTAGGCATCCTGGCTGGAAGACTAATACATAGCTTAAAAAGAAAATGCAAAACAATCAACACAGACTAAAAGAAATATTGGTCTTAGCTTTTGTATTGCTGTACAAGTTCCAGCTGTGTTATTAAATGTATTCTATGAGGCCACTTTCACCAGGCTTCCTCCAAAGCCAGCAATCAAATGCTGGGGAAGAAGGGGTGGCAGGGGGAGACCCTCTGCCTCAGTTTCCTACTGCTTAAGTGTTACACAGCAGCAAGCTGGAATGGTTCTCTTGAGTGCTGAAGTACTGGATTCTCAATTATTGGCCTTATAACTGCTGAGCTTTAAAATTAAAAAAAAGAAAATTCTTCATGGTGAACTCTTTTGCAGCTGATGAGGACATCAGTGCTGCAATCCTGTACTGCAGCACTTATTAGCCAACCATTTTTCTCTGACCTTCCCATTCATCAGCTTTTTGAAGCTGTAGGGAATGAAGCAAGTGCTGGCATTGCTCTTTCCTGACTCTGCAGCACACGTTCTGGAAGGCAGTTGGGGAGACTGACAGAGAAGGGGTTAAAGTGCTCTGTGTTTTGCACTTGGTTACTAACCTTCCACCCAAGGGGGAATTGTTCTCCTTTCATTGAAGTCCTTCAATCTCTTTGCATTACTTTTGGTGCTGCATAACATTTTAAAAGCTCCCTGACTGACAGACATGGCCGGAGGCAGAGCTCTCCTGGGAGAACTGTAATGTACAGAGCATCCTCAGCAAAGAGCAGTGGTATAGCAGTTAAATTGAATACAGCATGATTTTGGGGTTTGTGGAGCAGTGCAGACTATCTCACCACTTTTTTATGTTGTTTATTTCCAGCTTCCGTCTATGGCTGGGCAATTCAAAAGGATACTTTGAGTCCTTTGTTTGGCTTTATTTTTTCGCTATGTTTCATGGTTACTGTGATTGTGCCATAAAAACTAGGCATGCACCCTGCAACCGTGGATCAAGAGAGACACGGGAGTTTGGAAGTCTTGGAGCTGAATTATGGATGAACAGAGTCTGAACCTGATGTTATATACCATTGAATGCATTGAAGAGAAAAGCACAAAAAGTCATGTGAACTGTGAAATAAAAAAAGCTGCTAATAGAAATACACACCAAATATATTAATATTGAATGCAGTTCTCTAGTGTGGTAGGGTCCTATCTTAAAGTTTCTTTGCTGGAATAAAATCCATAGAATACAAATGAAAATGAAAGTGGGAAGTTTGTACCCATTGTACCTAAGAATATTGCAATCTAGAGTAAAAACATTGAAATGTCTTGAGCACAACTTAGAAAAAAAAATTTTTTTTTTAAAAAAGGATTATGAGCAGATAGGAATTCTTCGCTCATTTTTAATCCTTTCTGAAGGTAGAATCAAAACACTCACTTGCACTAGATACCTTTTCACCACATTTTTTCCTTTCTTTTTTATTAAGACCTAAAACATAGCCTTGCTAATCAGAACAGAAAATCTTGCCCTAAATTTAGAATAGGAAGTGCAG
>VZTQ01008916.1:29170-57646 GCA_013400755.1 Pelecanoides urinatrix | reverse complement strand
TTTTTTTTTCTTCTTCAAAACTTCTTAGGTTTTCCAGGCTCCTAATTATAAATCCTTTCTATTTAGATACTTCAACATACACCTAACAAATAAGAATGTCTATGTTATTTATTGTTATAGATAGTAATAATATTATTCATAAGGAAAATATAACCTTTGGCAGTGTTTGAAAATGAAATATATATATAGTTAGGTACTTTACTGTTTCTTTTTTTCTGAGGTCCATATTGTGTCATTGATTTTTAAGCAGAACTTCTTATTGATTTGGTAGAAACTTCTGCTTAAAAATCAATGACACAATATGGCCCTAACAAAGTGGTGAATTGCATCGTGATATAAATTGTATTTTTGTTTTTAAAATGTAAAATGCATCCATCTTAAATTCTACAAACAGTATTTCTTGTACCTAACAACCAGCAGACCATAGAGTAGGCTGGCACTTCATTCCTAGGTTGTAGGTCTTAATGAGACAAGATTATTAATTTATTGTTAAGTCTTCAATCCACAGTGGGATTTAAAGTTTGTTGGCATAGAACTGTGGTTTATGGAAATGTCAGTTGTGAGAAAACAACTTCGATCCCCTTCTATTCAAGTTAGTGCAACATGCAGCCTGCCAATCATCCACCCCTAATGAAGAAGAGCCATGGAAGGGAAAGTGTATTCGTTAAACAGATGTCCAGGGCCTTGTGAAAGTGTGGGGGTTCAGTTTTAACATCTATATCAGGGACAGCTTAGGCAAGGATAGCTTCAAGAAAACCATTAAGCCATTCTTGCTATTGAAAGAAAGATCAATAGCTTGGAAGAGTAGGGAAAAATAAACACTTAAGTCTTCATGTTGCCTCAATACTTACTGCTGCCCACCTGAAAATTAATGTAGATGTTGTGTTATTGTTCATTGTCTAATTCTAAATTCTAGAATAGCTCCATTTGTTTCAGCATGGATTCCATAGATTTAGGAGTCTTCACGGTGCCTTTACTGGGACTTGGATCACAGCATTTTTAGATGGTGTAAGTGCTCATTTTCACCAGTTTTTATAGCTGCTGAATTTGGCGCGAAGTTGCAAATGACAGCTAGAGCTACATTTTATTGAACTTGTTTCATACTCCATAATATTTGAATATTTACATCCCTAATATTTAAATATTCACATCCTTTAGCACTGTCATTTTGTTAATTTCAGGCAATAAATCAGAACATTTCATAAATACAAAAAGAAAGCACCTCTGTTAATTATACTGTGGCTAGAAAACACAGTATATTTTGCTATGTGTCTTTCTGTTAAAATGGTCTGTGCTGGTATAAACAGAGCAATGTGAAAGCATAACAATTTCTTTACATTGTTTTTTGGTTTTGTTTTTGTTTTTTTTTCTTCTTTGTTGATGGCATTTGGCTGCTACAAGGATCACCACAGTTTTAATTGTCATCTTGATGTGAAAGTTCTGTCTCAGCCCTCTAGTTAGTTAACACTGATTTATTTTTAATCTGTGTACCTGGCATTTGTCAGTACAAATGAATATCACTGTCTTACTGGCTTCTATGTTGTTTCATTTTCTACGTTGACTGCAGTTCTATCATTTTCTCCATATATCAGGACTGCATTTTTAATGTACTTCACAGTAGTCATGAAGTACAACACAGATATCATTTTGATACAAGGCTTGTGAGAAGAGAATGCCAGTAATAGACTTCATATTGTGTGTTTCGTAGTATTTAGTTGTATGACCACTATTTCCCGTTTTTTATTTCCCATGGAATTCATACAAATCTATCCTCCAGAGTCCAAGGTTCAATATAAACTTTGTCCAAGCCCACCCACAGACAGAAGGGAATGCTTCCAAGATGCTTTTCTGGCAGAGACAACAAGCAAAGTGTTCCTGCTCTGGACAGTAGGATTTTCTGTGTAAATCCGGAGTAAATATTTTTGACATCACTGATGGGTAACAGTTTTGTCTGATAACTGGGTCATAAAGCAAATGCTATGGGCCTGTCCTCAGACAGACACAAACGTAATGCTAAGCAGAGCAAGAATGAGCTATTCTTGTAATAACTGTACAATTTCTAGAGCAGCTCAGTGCTACAATCAAAATAGCAATCTCTTTTAAAACTGTGATTCCTAATCTTTTTCTCTGTCTCTAGAAACTAACTAGGTGTGAGAATTTTGATGAACACTTCAATGTAATTTTATGTAATTTGATGTTGCCATGTAAATCTCTTTTATAGGTCCCTTTAGATGGAATTTAATGCGGCAAAAACCTTGTCATCAGAAGGATTAATGCTTACATTAGCATTTCCACAATAAAATCAGAAGCTAAGTGGTGGAGGCCACAGACACCTCAAACCTGGATTCCTCTGCTCTGCATTAAGTGCTGGAGTTTTTATTACTTGCTGTAGGGAAGCCGTTGCCAATGCTTACAAGGAACTGCTTATCCCTGCTTCTCTGGGTCCTGTTTGATGGAGGTCTCCTAACACCACCGCATCCACAACCACAACAGACTTTAGAAGCAGAGCCAAGAGAAAATGTTGTCCCAGTGCCAGGGAGGAGGTCATCTGCCCAGCGAGTCAAACGAGGCTGGGTGTGGAATCAATTTTTTGTGCTGGAGGAGTACATGGGCTCCGAACCTCAGTATGTGGGAAAGGTAATATTTTTACTCTTTCTTTAAAAGTTGAAATGACACAGACCAATAGTAGAATGTGCTATAAATGTGTACCTGTTTTTGGTGGGGTAAATCTTCTTCAACAGACAGTAGTTTTCCCTGTTTATCCCCTTCATCATTCAGCCTCTCATATAGCCACTATAGACATTATTTTTATTTTTAGAGCACAAGTTTATAACATTTACTTTCTAACTTTGTGTGTTTGTCTTATTTCTTATCTTTGGTTTTGGAATAAAACAAAATAAATGGGAGTTCTGAGATAAGTTTGTGGTGCACAAAGAACTTAAATTGAATCTACTGTAATAGCATACTTGATTTTTAGCAACGAATGTCAGACTGATATCAGAGATAAGATTTAAAGCAGAAATCTCTAGCCCAGAATGCACAGACATTTCTGTGGTCAGTATGGTTACTCCAAGTCAACTTTCAACTAATGAAGACACTTGCTTTTTGCTCTGTTATCTTATGCCTCAGTATCATTTGCTTTTATTTCTGATTGTTCAGATTGTTTTCAAGTGTTTTTAATACACTTTATTGCTTCATAATTCAAACTCTTGCATTATAACTTCTATACTCCGTGTGCAGACATGCACACTCACATATGCAGAGAATTTGTGCAATTCTCTCTCTCATTTACTACCATTGATTCTGTAATAGGGCATAAGTAATTTGATAGGCAACTGTTCGAGGGGTGTGGGGGGTGAATTTAGTTCATAGAGCTTTCAGAAAGGAAAGCTGAAAATAAGACCTGAAAAACATAGTAGCACAGCATATAATTGCATGCTATGTATAATTTTCAGTTTAAGTAAAGGCACTTACTCAATGAAAATGAGAGGTCAAAAATTCATTTCCTGGGTCCCCAATTACCACTTCCCTAGACAGTGAGGTTCAAATTCACCTTCCATGAAAATGAGGCATCATGCTTCAGTTTTTACTTGAATACCATGTTTTAACTTTTTTTAATGTAAAAGCTGCGAATATGTTTTTTTTTTCCCTAAATATTAATAAAATTCACAGAAAATTAATTTTCCCTCCAACCCTGCCAGGAAACTATTCTGAGTAGAGGATGTATAAATAAAACAGCAAAAGACTACATGTCATTCACCAGATGGTTTGTCAAACCAGCCAAAAATCTACTTGGATATTACACATGTAGCCATTAATGCTGAGCACTAAAATGTATTAATCAAACCAATTTACAAAACAACACAGTTATACCACAAAGGTAATAAGTTTATTTTACAGTCTGAAGGGAGGGGAATCACATAATGAAAAATTGCATCTTTGTGATGTCTGGTTGATACAAATTACACTTTCTCTAACACGTATCTTTGTTCTGGCCACTTGCTAAAGTTGCAGACGAGGACTCTAATCACATTTGATGCTGTAGCACAGCCAATGTGATTGCTGTGCTTTTTATCTCAGAAGACAGAGACATTACTGCTGCACCACTGTAATTCATTAGTCTTTATTCCTTTATGTAAGATAGTCTGGATAGTCATTTAGGGTCAGTTCTAAGTTGCCAAAATAATATTAATTTTGCACAAAATTGGCTATTATCAATACATTTGAATTTGAGCTTATAAGCAACTTCAGAACTAATGGAATATTTTCATTATGAGTAACACTTATCACATCACAGATTTACCTGTCATGTTTTTAACTCTTAAGACTTTTTTGAACTGTTGCAAGTTACAGAAAAGACACTTTTCAAATATGAGGAAAGATCTAATTGCAGTGTAGCACATGCAATAGTGATGTTTCTTGACAGGTTATCATATATCACTGTTACCTAATAAATAAAATAAAATACAGGAGTATCTTGGTGGTGAAATGCAAAATAAATTAGGATGTTTAATTAGTACATCAGTAACATTAAGTCAAAAAATCTGTTTCCAGAATAATGCAGTTTGTTCCAGATGATCATTTTTTTCAACTATGTTTATTACCTGCTAAACATCTTTTTGATGTTTATTATATATTATTTTATCTATATTATTTGCTTCAATATACCTGAAAAAAGAACCTGCTAGTTTTTGCATGTCTTCTTTGCCTAGTCTCTTTAAAAAAAACAAACAAAAAAACCAAGATGGAGATGTTAGTGTTTCCCCCTTATCTTCCACAAAGCTCTCAAAGAAGATAGAGCACCAAATGAGAGAAGTTTTTAGAGAAAGCTTACTTTTAAATCCAGATAGTGAAAGCCATGCTTAATATAAATTCAAACCATTGTCAACATACTGACATACACTCAACAGTGGCTAACCAATGTCTTTAGATCTTATGTAATTTTTTTAAATCACAGAAAAAAATTAAGGTACGAAATACAATTGAGTTCTTGATTGATCGCAGAAATAAATTTGGTTTATATTTACCATGATTTAGCTTTATTCCAAAATCATATATTTTCAAAGTAATTCTTTTTATAGTACTACTGTGCTATATTTTAAAGTGATATTAAATATATGATAAAGTGCAGGATATTTCGTGTGACCTGAAATCACAGGTTTTTTGTCTTCTTCTTCCAGCCATCATAGCCAGACACAGTATAGTGACATGTGCATTGGCGTTTATATTACTTATTATAGAACTGCTGCACTAATAATGTCACAGTAATTTATAAATAGGAGGTTAATGTGTATGTTAAATCAGTTGACAATTTCACTAAACAATTAGGGGTGACTAGTTAATTTTGGAAGCCACCTGTGAGAGAACACAGATTTACAGCAATAATGTCAGCTGTTATCAGCCAACGCATTTAATTCCTTTTACGTCTGTTTTTAGAAGACTATCTCAAGAAGTGTCAGATTGCAAATCAAAATATAATTTAGAAACTGATGGGGATTAGTCTAGCTCACAGTTAGAGATCTTGAAATAGTGCTTCATGTTGACACATTAAAAGCTATTTAACCTGAATATTAAATCAAAATATGGAAATCCTCTGCTTGTACAATATGGAAGAGTCATAATAATCCATCAGATTACCAAACAAAAGATACCCCTTTTAGTAGAGATCCATGTAAGCGGACCCAGGCGAAAAAGCAAAATTGGAATATGGTGTTACCATGTGACCATTGAAGATTGAAAGGATGTTGGAAGGCTTGCTGTAAAATAAGGATTGCTCATGTACTTTGCTGTCCTTTATATGTTTTCCTGCTACTGTGAAGCTCCAGAGGCCATGCAAAACAGCACATGTAGATGAACATAAAAAAGTTCATGATTCTTTTTTTGTGCCAAAGCTCANCTTGCTTCCCTCGCTCATCGCAAATGGTGATAGAAATCATTAGAGTATCAGATCCTCAAGCATGGCCATGTCCCAACAGTTTACTCTGTTTACCCACTAACAACTTAGCAGTTTTAATTGCCCTTATGCAGGCGTAGCTCAAGGGGGTGCAACATTATAAATCTTGCTGTAACCTTTCTTTATTGTTGTGTTTCAATAGTGACATGCATATGATAGTGACATATTATGCAGAGGCAGCATAATAAAATGAAAGTTCAAGAGAACAAAATAGACGAGAACAGGATGGGTTCTTCACTATCAAGATAATACTGACAAAAGTTTTTTATTGTTATACGTGTAGCATGCTTCCATTTATATATGTGTGTTTTTGCATTCCTAGTGTGTAAGTGCATTACACCTTTCTCATGTTGTACACCTGTTGTACACAAGCTGCTCTTAGTAAGGATTTTTGCTAGCTGTCCTCAAGCTTGCAGAGACAGTCATGTGGCAACTTGTACTGAACACAGACTGGGTGCATAGGAAAAGATTACAAAGTCCTCTTCGAGGTAATGGACATTTTTCTTCTGTTTTCCAATGTGCAACAACTAAATATTCTCAGCTTGCCAGATATTATCTTGCTAATGAATAACCTATACATTTTGCAATATTTTGTTCTTTAAACCTCCGTTACATTATACATGCTCACGTACAAACTACTACAGATTCTTTTTTGTTATGATCCCCACCAGCTGAAAAGTATAATAGTCACAACTGCCCTATGGCAGTACTGGGTGCACATAACAATATGGTATTTTTCATCTGACTCAGTCCTGAGAAAGCCTCATCGTCTTCAGAGGTTTCACCATATATGAAGCAGAAGCAGTGCTGATTTTAAGAGAGCAGAGCTCTATATCTGTGACTAGAACAGAGTGCTTTTCTGAAACCTAATAACTTATCCTCTGCACCTGAAATATGAGCATAAAACTCATCTATGCACTTTATAGTGGATAGTTTTTAATATAATGAAATTAATGTTGACCACCTTCCATCAGGCTTAAATCAACACCTCTTTCTGAATGCACACTCATATTTTACATTTCCCTCTCGGGTGAGTATCTGGATGACAGGCAGTCTGTGGAGAAAATTTTGCACTGCTTGTGCAGAATCTGTTCTCAGAACATACAAATTTACAGTGCTGTGGCTATCATTTGGGTGTTATTCACAACCACTGAGTTAACTTGAAAGAAAAAATAAAATTAAAGGAAAAGAAATACATGTAGTGAATTTGAGTGCAACTGCCCTTTGAAGAAAAAAAGCTTAAATCTCTGTTCATAACTGTACCTTGATTAATCTGATTTTTTTAAAAAAATTGTATTTCTATTAGATTTCTGCTAAGAGGGTCATCACAATAATATTTCATTTAAAGCTGTCATAAGGGTTTTTCTAGCTTGTCAGATTCTATGCCCATAACTGAAGTAACAATACTAGAGAGAGACCTGTATATCATTTCCATTAGACATTTGCACAGTGCCTTCTTCAAGGAGATGAGAGTTGTTTCAGCGACCGCTGTTAGTAATGTGTTAATTGACTCCCATGGTGCAGGACATCACAGTTACTCATTTCTGGATGATTTTAATATGAAAGGTCTTCCAAATAGTATTTATAAGAATAAGCTTGTTCAGTACATCTTTAACCTACAGCAATTCATATACCCACCTTTGCCTGCAGACATCACAGTGAAATTCTTGTTGGGCCTTAGTGGTCCTTAGATGATAATTTAAAGCATGATCAGGCATGATCACGTTAGCGTGGCTTACTAAACTGACTGACTGAGTTTATACCATGCACATTTTCAAGGAAAAACACTATCACAATTTATTACTGGTAAGAATTCTGATGAGGAGAAATGAAACAGTAAAAAAAGTGTAGGAGGAATCAGAACGGGGGACAGAACTCTGGACTCCTCATCTTGCTGTGTTGAGCTGAGACCTTTGTCTCTCTCACTTATTTCTGGTTGGTGAAAAAAGTGATAACTTTAAAAGCTTTGCATCCTGTATATTGCATGAAGTATGTGAGACACAAAACAATTTTGACAGCTGCACAGGAAAGCGTGAGAAGGAAGTAGAACCATGGAAACACAATACTCCCATGAACAAGTTGAACTTGTATTTAATGTTTACTTTTGCAAACTTACCTTTTTACAAGATGTATAAAGACCTACTTTTATTGTCATGTGTGGTAGAGATAAGCAACTTAAAACAGACGTTTCTCATCAATCTAGTGACTTCACTTATGCATTGATTTACTTAGGTGGCTTATAGTGGGAAAAAATTCCTTGATATTGTTCACTGTGTCGTACCAGAAGCATGTGCACTACGACCACTGCAATGCTTCGATATGTATGTTATAGTGCTATATAGGCAAGAGAGGATGACTAAGGAGAAAGGCGCTTAAGTTGACACCGCTGGATGGCATTTCCCTCCTCCACCGAGCCTGGGGGCTGATATCTCATGGAAGGTGAAAAAGGGAGGAGAAAAGCCAAAAGACATAATAATGAATGAAGAAAATGTCCACCAACATTGGCATGGGCTGAAAGTAAACTAATATAGTTTTAATTACTAGTTACTTGCTTAAATTTAATTTTCTTCTAGAGAAGGTTTTGTTTCGTAAATACGCATAAGAAATGTTGATTCTTGCTGTATGAAAAAAATATTAAAAAGGTAGGAGAAAAAGAGGTTAAAATAGAATAGAAATAAGATTTAAAGAAATATTCAAGAAGTAAGATGGCAAGAGAGAGAGTTTTATACAAATCCAGAAACTGTAGCAATAAAAGTGTAGATAGAGTGTAATGGAGTCAGTCGAGATCCTGGTCCTTTCAGAGCTGGCGGGACTTCTGCCGCTGCAGCAGGAAAGCGGGGTTTCAAAGAACGCCCCGTACATGACATGGGGGTATGCAAGCTGTTCTCTCGCTGCACTAACATTTTTCCTCAGCTAGTTAAACAATGACATTTTCCTTCCTCTAGGTTCACATACCTGTACTTGATTGTATTCTGAAATTATAAGCTTCAGTGTTGGTAGCCAAAATGTTATGGATTGAGCCATGGCAGTGTTAGCTTAAATAGTAAAAAACGCTTCAGAAGTACAATGGGTTTTGTTTAAACAGCTGTGTGCAGTAGTTGTTCTTGTATTTTTAACAAGAGAAAAAAGAGTGTGTAGAGAACAAAGCTGAGTTTTGGAAAAAACTCCTGTATTCTAGCACCAGTTTTAATTACAAAGATTATTTTCTTGTGTACATTATATTTATTTTAACTGTCAGTCCCTGAACACGTAAGCTAGAGTTATTATGGATACTGTTGAACTAGTGCCATTACAATCTTGCTACTGCTTGCTAAAAAAATAGATTTTCACTAACAGATGGATTATTCACTCCTACTGTCATGAAAATACTTAACTCTTCACTGAAAAAGATATTACTGTGCTTCATCCTGGATACTCTTGTGCTATCTTCAGTATCAGTAAGGATTTAGGCTGGGGCCTGTGTTGTTTAACATCATCATAAATGAACTGGGAAAGGGTGTAAATGATCTGGGAAAGGGTGTGAGCATCCAGGTGACAGTTTGCTGTTCATATTAAGCTATTTGAGTTAGTAAAGACAAAGGCTGAATGGGAAAAATGGAAAAGGACCTTATGAAACAGGATTAAAATAATAGACAAAATTTTATATGAAGTGGTACATACTGGGGGGAGGAGGGGATAATTCTAACTTCACTAATACAATGTTGTGTTCTGAGGCAGCCATAATCTCTCTCAAATGAGATCTTGTTTTATAATACTTATATGCACATTTGCTCAGTGTGCAGTGAGTGCCAAAAAAACAAATAGGATCTTAAAAATTCTTTGCAGTGGCAGAAGAAAATAAATGTCATTAATACATGTATCTAAATATGTATCTAAATTTTCTGTGAGCCTGTATCTTCAACACTGTGTGAATTATTTATCTCTGTTCTCAAAGAGGACATGTGTCCCAAAGAACTGGGAAAACTACAGAGAAGGATACAAAGGGAATCAGTACCTTTGGACTGACTCCTCAGTAAGGAACGACTGAGTATGATGGTATTCCTTAGCCTGGAAAAGAGGCAAAGAGGAGGAGATATGATAGGTCTCCGTAACATCTAGAATAGAGTGGTGAGGCTAGAGGGGGAGGAATCCCTCCTTCACCAGTGCAAGATGAAGCCAACAGGTGGCACATTCAGAGCAAAGAACAGGAAGTGATTCCTCACAAAATATATAAATCTAAAATACGTGGCTCCTGCCACAGGGTGCTGTGGATATTAAAATTTTTCATGTGTGTGAGAAGAGTGTGAAGAAGTTCATCAAAAATCAATCTGCTGAAGGCTAATAACTACAGAGTCCCTGCTAATGTCTCCACAAATTACTGGAGGCTTGGAAATCATGTGGTGAACTGTGCTTTCTCTAACCTTATGCTTTTCTCCAGGTATCCATTTTTGGCCTTTGCCAGAGGCAGTTCTGGTTTGGAGAACACTTGCACACAGCACAGCACACCATTCTTCTGTGGGGATCATTGGTAATAACAGATGTTCTCTCTCCACCTGTAAATGAGAAACCTTAAATAAGAAGTGTTTATTTCGTTCTTGTCCCCAAAAGTGACTCATTTAACTTTGTTGAAAGTCATTTGGACAGTTTGATGGGCAGGAATATGATGAAAGAACAATTAAGTTCTAAATAGAAAAATATATTTACTTAAATATTATTTTTCCTGGTGAAAATATAAACATTACTCCTTATATATATAATGCACATATCTGCAGTACTTCATGTAGCAATGTATTAATTCTCTAGTGAATGTGGCTATGTTAGTAATAATATTCATTTAGAAAGCATTAAGACAGTAGTGCAGATCAGCATCCTAATGTGGCATTGAGAAAAACATCCAGTTAGCAAGAGTTTTGTGATATTCTTGCAAATATTCATGCTTTGCAAGCTCTCTCACTACCTATCATTTCACACTAATTGTTTCATTAGTTTTCTAGTCCAGGTAGCTGTCAGAGATCTTCCTTTAAAAGATCCTTAAAAACAGCTGAGCCTGCTTAGGCTGCCTACAAGCCCCTCAGAGGATCCCTTAACTCTAAAGCTGGCCTAAGCGCTGAACACCTACGCTATGCATGGCTGCGACTATAATCACTGTCCCATTAGCTGAGGGACTGAGCTTGTGCTGTAGCTTGCACACCCAGTTTTCCATACTGCCTGGGTGATTCTCTCTCTGCCTTCAAGTGAGAGGGAACTAGCTGAAGCGGTGCTCAGGCCAACTTGAGCATGGGAGGGGACTTGATCTGGTGCAATGAAACCTCCCAAGCAAGCTCATCATCCACATGTAACACAAATGTGACAACCTTGAACTGCAGTGGTACCAGCAGTCAAGCGCAAACTCAAACATGGCTGCAAAAGACAGTTATGAAGCACAAATATTCCCATATATCTTCTTGTTGTGATGTTTTTAACTTTTTGTACAAATCTTACACCATTCTTAGAAAATGCAATAGGTCATTCAAATCATACTTTGCAATCTGCTTCATGAAACTAAAATGACTGGTTAAAGTGGATAAGAGTTGAAATCATGTCGTGTTAGTCTGATTGTCTGATAAGCTGAAAAGCAAAAGGTAAATGAAAGGAAGCTTTTGTTATACCTTCTGCTTTACTTCTGTGGAAGAATTCCTTTTTATCTTGCAAATTCAAAAACCTTCAGAGTTCTTCATATGTTTGTATATAGTCCTTATATACAAGATGAATATCACATAAATTGAAGGAGAGTAGAAGTCTTTTGTGCAGGTTGAATAAGAATTTAGGCCTGTCAGGAGTGTATACACCAGCCTTTTGAATTTTCTTTACTTCTCCAGGTCTTCGAAAGTGGTTTTCTGGTGTTCAGTTCCACTTGCCTTTTAAAGAAGCTTAAGGTGAAGCAAAATGAGAGAGAATTTTCTATTCCAATATCTTAAAGGATAATGTCAACAAATGTGTTTTAATTAGTAAAAACTTTTCTTCCTGTGACTATGACAGTGAGTAAACCATAGTCCCTGAAGATGACACTGTGCCATTCAGCAGAGGTTGTTCTATTCAATTTTTTCTGGTGTCGTTGCTTTTCAGCAGTGATGTCTGAGTAAGCCATTGATCACAGCTGATTATGAGTTTTTTTTTTTTTCTTGTATCATGGTGTTGATGTAGAATTACTCTATTGAAAAGAGTAGTTTTTTAGTATTTCATAACAGAAAAACCAAAGACATTTTCTGTGGTGTGTCAAAAAACAAATTTGGTTAGTTAACAAGAATTATTGTCAAAAAAACATCAGCCCATAGGTATTTATGTATTATGTATTATGGCTTATGTGAATTAAGGATTACAATTTAAAAAGTGGTGCAGAGCAGTCTAATTTCTCTAACAATATGTTTTTTCTTATTGTGAGAAGTGAAGCATAAACTGTCAAAGAACAAGCCAAGAAAAAAAATCTCATTGAAGTTATTAATGCAATGTATATCTTCTAGAATCCAGGAGCACTTTTTCAGCACTATCATATAAGCCAGTTAATAGCTTCTGCTTGTCAAATCCAGATGTATCAGCACAACAGGTAACTGCTTCTAGTTTAACCCTAATTGATGCCAGTAGTAGAGTCTGAGAAAAAAATCGATGAGTGTTTGCGGAATCAGGAGATTCCCTTGTAAGCCTAATGAATTCTGGCAGACAACATTTGTGCAGTTTAAGGACTGTAATAAAGTTGCTGAAAACTTGAAACACTGACCAGTTTTACTGAGAATTTCTTTTCAGTAAAGGTATGTGTTACTATGGCATTTTAAAAAAGTACAGCATTTACATCTATGCTGATAAACTAATTTGGTATTATCAAAAAGGTTAAAGGGCAATAACACACTTGTTGTGTATGTTAGAAACAATAATTCTGGCTTTTTTGTATAGCAAAACACTGAACCAAAAATAAGTTCTTCTTTCATGTGGGATACAAACAAGATTGGTTTACTTTATTTACCATTTTGACATGTTCATTGCAATGCTTCATTTGCCATGTCTGAAAGCTATTGTAAGAACTGGTTCTGAATTGCACTTACTATATCATTCCTTCTTTGGCAAGCTGAGTATAAAATTCTGCCAGATGAGCCTGGTAGCAACTATGGAATAATTTTATTACCCAGGGTAGTAAAACTAGATATATGGTCAATTAAAAAATAAATTAATGTGTAACCTATTCTATTGTTTTGGAGGAACTTTTTTTTTTTTCCCCCCAGAAATTGTAATTGATCCTACACAAAATTAATTGTTCTGTCCTCTACACTTATTACCATCTCTATAAAGTATTGTGATTCAGAGAGGTGCTTTTACTGGCCTCATCACTAAGGCATCTGAACATTGGAATGATTATCCTTGCAGTGGCTCTGTGAGGCAAGAAGGTATTAACTCTCTTCTATCATTAGGGAGTTGAAGCACAGGAAAGACTGAATTACTTGTCAGAGTAATTATCTAAATTATGTTGAAACTCTAAAGACTGGAAAGTCCATCTTTCTTATTTTTTATATTATTTTTACATGTGTTTTTTTCATATAAATAGTGTCTAGAGTTTGATATTGTCTGAATTGATAAGTAGGGAGTTCTGTCTATGCTGAACAACACAGTAACTGAGAGAACTGGGCAGATGTGCCTAGCTGGAAAGGACATAAAGGATTACTGATTAAATTTCTTTACATCAGCCACTGCAATGCTCTTTAGATTAAATAGTTAACTTCCAGGTCCATTCCTAGTCTTGACATTAACAATGACAAAATTGTAACTGCAAGGTGAAGTAAGCTTAAGGGGAAGAGGGAAGGGGAGAAAAAGGCGATGCTTTCAATTCCTCGCTAGCCTACTGTACTCATGGATCATCAGACTAGATAACAAAATTATTAAAATAACAGAGGAAACAGGCAATCAAAAGTATTGTGCTGTTAAACTCATAATAATCTATCTGCATTATGCTTTATGCTTCTTCATTTGTGTTTGTTGGAATAGATTTTTAAGTTATTTCTTTGGGGAGCCCAGCCCCAGAGACTGATTCTGAAGTAATGGCTTCCTCAGTGTATTAAATAATCCTGACAGCCTGCTCATTTTCTTTAATTATCTCCAAGTATGAGTAGTTAAAAACTTGTAAAAAATAATTGTATAAGTAATTAACCTATTGGCATTACTTTTCCTATAGGCTATACAGGATAATAAGAAATGTGTACTGAGTTTGATCACATTTTATACATTATACAGATACTTTTGTATTATTGAGGAAAGTATAAAATGGTATTATTTGGGAGAAAAAAAGCCTGCAACCCCTCTGCTCAATATCCACAGGACAGGAACCAAAGATTCTTTCATTCATGTGTTTGTGTGGGCTCTATTGCCATGTTTGTTAATGATGGAAGGTTGGTATGCTATGAGTTAGATAAATATGCAGAAGTTGTTTGCTTCAGTAGTTTATATCTCCAGTGTTACTTTCTAGTAATGTAGCTCAAACTGCAGGAAAAAAAGTAAGTTACAAAGATAAATATAGGTAAAATTATGCAAGGACTTTGCAAAGCCATTGACATTGTATCATGATCATGTATTTAAATAGCTGAAAGTCATTTATAGTCTTAATATTCATGCGTGTTTAAACTAAAGGACAAGATGAACAAGGGCCTAAAACAATGCCTACAAAGAAAGATAATGGTGACATCTGTCTAAATGCTGCCAATACCCCACACATTTTGACAGACTTTATTAACACAAATCTTTTTCAGAAAATTGATCTTCAGATTCAGGGATTTTAAAGTAAATTTTCATTTTTTCTTGTTAAATTCCAGTTCACTTCACATTATGCCACCACTAATTTTATAACCAGCTGATGAGAGCTGTATATCTTTACCTCAAGAGAAATCAACTTTGTTTACAATATAAACATAAACTAAAGCCCACTTCCATTTTGAGCTGTGTCTAAAAAGTAGTTGGATCTTTCCTAAAAAATTCCACTAACGAAGTGGATATTGCCCATCTTAAATACTGAAGTCCTGACCGTGTTTCAGAATTGTGGCATTTGTGCGTTACCTGACAGCTGGTGAATCTTCATGAGTATTTTTGTTCCGATCTAAAATGCACTTTTGAGGCAAATCTCTTGAGCATTCAGACTTACTGTACTTTTGTTCACATCAGGAGAGGTCTTGGAGGGTACAAACTAGATCACTTCTGGATAAAAAAAAGCCAAGAGGATGCATTACATGAATTGGCACTTAGTCCATCAAACCAAATGAGATCCTGTCTGCAGCAAAAAAAAAACTGAGGTGCATTTACTGTGGGCATCGTTCCTCAGCATTAGCTGCTTCATTCTACAGTACCACTCCTACTGGTTCACGTTACTTGCTAACACAGGTACAGCTCGTGTCTAATAAAAAATAGATATGGAGAAACTATCCAAGGCTAGGTGAGTGCTGGCATGTTTAGTCAGCCCTCTTTCCCTAAGTTTTAGTTAAATTTTCCAGTCCTTTCAAGAAGAATTACTGAGCAGAAGTGATTTGTACAGTCAAGTGTCCAAAGGTGAGGAAGAAATTATGCAGAACAGTAATATAAAGTAGGAGAGTATGATCTCAGTTTTAGAGTAGCTCTTTGTGATATTTATATATCACATATATATAAAAATATATATATTTATACAATTTATATGCATAAATATGTCATATTTTCATGGTTGTAATGTACACCTTTCATAGTCTACAATCCTTGAGAAGTCTAGGTACTAGAAAATAAGTCTTTACATGGTTTGCACAAAATCAGAGCAGAGACAGGCTATTAAGTTAACTAGACGTTAACACTAGACATTATAAATGTCTAGTTAATAGACTATTACCTAGACATGAAGTCTATGTAATTTTTTTTTAAATTGAAAGGAAATTAGTCCAACTAAAAAACAATTTTTTCAAGAGAAAAATTTTGGTGTGAAAAAGGGTAAAAGGAATTATGAAGAACAGAAATAATTTTCTAAATATTGGTTTATACTCTTAACAGTATATTTATTCCTGTGAAGGCCAGTACTTTCTCCTGAATACGTGCTCATGAAAATATTCACTGTAATTTTTTCTAAACTACAAAAATTAATATTTAAAAGCTTTTTATATATGAAAGAGATGAGAAAGGATGCATACATTATTCACAATCTGTGATAGAGAAATCTTGTATGTAGAATGTAGTTTAAAATGCCATCTGTTTTTTCCTTTAAGATTCTCATAAAATGTATATTTTTAAAATACTTGGCTGTGTAAAATTCATTTGCCCTTTCTTTTGGAAACATTTGCTAGCTGTTTTGCAACATCCATTAGTAATGCATATGATTTCCACGTTTGATCATAGTCTTTTTTTTTTTTCCTTCTTTTCTCTTTCCTGTTTTTTCTCTTCCATGTCTCATCAAGAGAAGAACTACTCTAAAACAAGCATATGGAAAACACGTGGGTGTATGTTTGTGTGTGTAAAACCAGCAGCTGGGGAAACGTCATTTGATTCTTTACTTTTGTGCTAATAAATGATCCAAATTTTCTTCTCATAGGTCCTCTAGTTCCACTGTCTTGACCTTTAGTGTTTTCATCCTTAAACCTTCATTGAACTGACCCAGATTCATATGGAAGGAGGACAAATTTGCTTTAGTTGGTGTTCTCTGTTGAGATCATCATCTCCACTCTTCTTCAGAATCAACTGGAGTTTCTGGGGTTTATCATTTCTTAGGTGATCCCAGCTGAAGCTGTATAAAGTTAGATTATTCTGCTTCACTCCTCTGATCTTTGTTTAGGGTTCTGTGGCTTGAGTGAAAAGCAAACTTAATGCTCATCTACAGCTGCTATTGTGCTGTAAGGCAGCTAAAAGATAGAGTACTGCCATTCAAGTCACTACATTTTCACTGAATTCTGTTTACAAATTGTACCATTGAGCTACTTTGTACCCTTTTATTTCTTTGTCTGTTTCCCTTCCTCTAAGTAAGGTTGATAATGCCCTCTGTAAATTGATGTACAGTTATGATCTGTAGCTCTTACATGAATGTGGGTTTGTAGAACCTGATCATCATTAATTTTCCTGTGTCAAAGTCCATAATACCTCCAGGACTTTGACAGTGTGTTGCTACTCAAATCCTATGTACACCCTGCAGTACTGATATGTGCTGCTAATTTGCTGTTGCCATGACTAGTTTATTACTTTGCCTGTCCACAGGGAAAAGTGTTTTTCCATCCTTTTCACAGCAGGCAGTACTGCTCAGCGAGGAAATGTAGGAGTTCTTGTAGACAAAGTAGAGAAAAGAGCTGGTATCTGCTGCCCTGGTGTAGCACGACACAGATAATTTTCCTATGGGAGAGAGGTAGGTGTAGCAGCAGGATCAGCCCACAAAACATATTCAGTAATACTAGGAGAACAAAGGTTTATTTGCACTTTTGGGAAGTCATCTGGAAGCACCTTACAACCTTCCCTCAGTGGTTCTGGTGTGTCTGTGTTGCTGTGCTGAGGAGGGACGCATGTTAAAATGCTGCACTGCAGCCACGGAGAGAAATATCCTCCAACTGAGATACGTAACCGCTCCTTTATAACCTCTTTGTAGATAGGCATGTATCTCTTCTTAGCTGTGCTTTGTACAGCCCAGCCTGGTTGAAACACCTATTAATCAAAGTCATGACATTCATAGATCACAGACGAGTTGGAGAGCCACTCTGTATAATTTTTTTCTGTCTTCCAAAAATGTTTCTTGTTGCTCTTTCTTAAAAACAAAACCAGTGCTTTTCAAGGGCAAACTTGCTTTGGTAGAGAGGGCATGTATCAGAATTTTTTTGAGGGGGAGGTTAATCAGCATTTCTGAGGCTTTTTCATGTGTATGAACAAAACAATTTTTTATTTATGGAATGAAGAGAGGACTTCAGATTCTCCCATTGTTTTCTCTTCTAAAATACAGATTCCATTTCACATTCATCTCACACTTAAGAATGAATTTGTGTAGGTTTATCTTTACAAGGATAAATATTAGAGTTTTTACTAAAAAAGAAAAATCCCAAGGAATCCCATATTCCATGGTCAGTTCCATGGTGCTGATAATAAAGGAGTCACACAAGCCCCAGAATTGTCACCAGGGGTCCACAGTACTAACACAGTTGACTACAAAATAGATGTTTCAGGAAGTCAGAAACGCTACACTGCTACTAGCTACAGCTGGTATATCAAATTAGGAAGAAAGTAAATTACTGCTGCTCCAGGTAACAGCGGTTCCAGTATTGAAAACTTGTCCTGGTTTCAGCTGGGATACAGTTAATTTTCTTCCGGGTAGCTGGTATAGTGCTGTATTTTGGATTTAAGATGAGAATAATGTTGATAACACACTCATGTTTTCATTGTTGCTGAACAGTGCTTACACTAAGTCAAGGACTTTTCAGCTTCTCATACTGCCCTGCCACCAAGGAGGCTGGAGGTACAGAAGAAGCTGGGAAGGGACACAACGAGGACAGCTGACCCAAACTGGCCAAAAGGATATTCCATACCATATGACAACATGCTGAACAAAAAACTGGTGGGGATTGGCTGGGGCGGGGTGTGGACGCTGCTCAGGAACTGTCTGGGCATTGGTCAGTAGGTGGTGAGCAATTGTATTGTGCATCACTTGTTTTGTATATTCTTTCGTAATTATTATTTTCCCTTCCTTTTCTATCCTATTAAATTGCCGTTATCTGAACCCATAAGTTTTACCTTTTTTCCCATTATCTCCCCCATCCCATTGTGGGGGAGTGAGCAAGTGGCTGTGTGGTGTTTGGCTGTGGAAAGCTGCTGTATGGAGTCCTATATGACATGTTGCAGAAACTGCTGAAGGAGAAGGTGAATGGAAANTGAGGGCAATGGGTGGTGGGACATTCAAGCAGTGGGACACACATTCAGCAAAGGCCACCTGGTTAGTCAACACTAGGGGATCTGTCACTTGAGCTGACCCTGCCCAATCAAAATTTCTGCGTACTGCAGAAGGGGATAAAATCCCTGTCATGCACATAAGAAATATGCTGGGGAACACAGTCTGGATTACTCCTGTCTTGGACAAAGGCAAACCCATTTGTGAGATTGCTTTTGCTGAAGGACCCTGGGTGCACTTGGTGTGTAATGCGAAAGGATGGGAACGTCTGGTGTGTAACTCAAGGGGATTTGATTTTAGGTGAAAATAACCAATGAACAGAATTGTGTGATGTTAATTGCTGTATAATACTCTATGTCATCACTATCATGGTTGCTATATGCTGTATCAATGGTATGACAGTAAGAATCACCCAGATTAATGAAGAATGAATTTTGATGAAACTGAGCAAAGTGCAGTGATGATAGAACTGGACAAGCACAGTGGTGATGAAACCAGAACTGGCTTCAGCACACAAGAATCCAACACCACACACCATCTCTCCTGCCCTGAAGGACTGTTATGACAGATGGAGCCCAAAGTCATGTTCTAAATGAACTTGATGGACATTTTAGAGGGATGGCCCATATACTAAGGGAATTATATCTGTGTGTGTATATCAAAAGACAGGAAAGATGATGGTGATTAATTGGGATCTCTGTAGGATCTGGGCATGTCATAGATGGCATAGAATAAGGGGTGGATATTGTTGTGGTTTTGGCTGGGATAGAGGGTTTGTTTCTTCATAGTAGCTGGTATGGTACTGTTTTGGATTTAGGATGCTGCTAGCTGCAGCTGGTATATCAAATTAGAAAGAAGGTAAATTACTGTTGCTCCAGGTAACAGCTGTTCCAGTAATGAAAACTCTACTACTTAGAAATACGGTTTAAAACAAACTAATTTTAAGATTATTTTTATCTTATGAGAGATCGGTGTTATAATGGCCTGTTAATCATGCTGGCTAAGCCCAGTCTAACTGGGTCATTAAGTTAATGAACAAATTAACAAAGAAATCTTAATGTATTTATGAATTTCAAAATCTTTAGCCGGGGTGTCTCACTACTTTTATACATTTTAAAAGAATATTTATAGAAAATTTAGTATTCAGTTGAATTCTTACAGAAGAACATCATCCTGATAAGGCTGTAAGTGTGCTGGGACATAGTTTATTCATGATTTCATATCACGAAATTTCATTGTGACAGGTGTTTGGCATCCCACAACACCAATTCATGCTTCCTGTAAATGTATCATTAAAATGAAAAATATGCACTTTTAAGGCACACATACATCAAAAGCTCGTTTTTGCTTAAATATTTTCTTTGCCTATGCTAGATGATTTTTCAAACTATATTTTGCAGCACTCAAAACAAGGCCAGCTGGATGCCAGCGAGGGATGAATCTATTCTCAAAGCTTAAAAAGGCCCACTACAAGTAAATTCTGTATTCTTTTCCTACCCCTAAGCCAGCCTCTCAAAAGACTTAGTTTTAGAATAAAGGGTGTAGCTCTCAATTGGATCTCATAGCAGCTCAACAAGAATAGCTATTTCCCTGTATAGGTGTGGAAGGTGAGGGTAGGAGTGAGAAGCTCTGTGCATAAAGCCTTTTTCTTTTTCTGTTCTTATTGGTCAAACTCCCCATTGTTTCTTTAATAGAACAAGCTCTATGCAGCGTATGGCTGGTGCAAATAGATCTGTGCCCTGTTGTGGATACGGGTTTTGGCAGTTACCTGTTATCCCCTATATGTAAATAAAGTGCAATACTACAGACTACAGCCTTGCATGTTTTTCCACAGGTGGCTTGCACACTGTTTTCAAAGACTTGCTGTGTTCATAGTCACACAATGTGATCATTGTCCAGGAGGCAGATCTTGCCTTCTGAATGAGATAGGAAAATATAGCTTGCCTCAACGCTAGAGAGAAATACTCTTTGGTTACTGTAAGCAATACTTACAAGAGAACACTCTCGTAAGGCAGCTTTCACTGCATTGAATCTATACAATACTATCCTGCAGAAGATAAATCACCATCAGATATCCTTGAAAGAAATGAGATTTTCTAAAAGACAACTTTGCACTGAAAAGAAATATTTTAATAATCCATTTGTTAATAGAATTAGAAATGCTAGTTTTCCACAGATTCAGTAATTTTTATATCTAGAATATTTTCCCCTTGAAAAAGATGAGCAACAGAAATAACTACTGTTTTCTGGCTTACTCAATTTTGTCAAATTCATTAGTCAATAAGTGTAATTACCTGTTCATTCTTTGATTTGGTTTAAGCAAAAGCACTCTGTTTATATATAACCTTCCTGAATGAATTGGATTCTTGCAGTAATTGACTTATTGTCTTATGTAAAATAGAATACATTACACTTTATTGTTAAATTCAGCTAATTTATGGTGCAAATTTTGCTAGAGTAAGAGTTTAATTAACAGATGCTCATTAGTTTAGGATTAACTGATCTAATTCTAAATTGGTACCAGTGTTCTGTGATCTCATTAACAAATATGTAGTTTCTATGCATATGTCTTTCAAGTATAGTTAAAATTCACCTGTCAATAGATGGTATATTTTCTTAAAGTGCCTTATTCACAGTAGATATTTTCTATTATTCAATGAGTAAAAATATTTGTCAGAACAAAGTAGAAATTCATTCTTTATCATAAATCGTGTTATATTGTCTTTCTAGAGAGGCACAAACATGTTTCTCAATCCTGGTTTCTGTATTTGGAGCAAGTGTCATAAGGTGATGAACTTGAGAACTGTGTTGCAAATCCATGAAAACTTAAAGGCAGACAGCAAAAGAAATAGATGATGTTTAATGCTTAGAAGGTCTCCAGGCAATGAATTTATTATTATTTAATAGCTAAGTCTGTTCTTAGGTTCGAAAAGGACATGTGCAAATCATCTATCACACCAAAGGAATATTTTTTAGCAAAATTGCTAAAAAATGCTTCCCTTTGTCAGTACGACTTCTTTGATCATAATTAGCAGCTACTGCAAATCCAGGTTAATTTAGCTATCAATAGCTGCAACATTTGTCAGTGAAAGAAGCCTTACTTCTGTGAACATTAATAAACAGTTAAAACCCCTGTCACATAACAAGTAGATCCTGCACCAGTGGAAGTATTTCACAGTAATTTCTGTCTAACTGGAGGTTTATTGTTAAAATTGCAAAAAGTATTATTTGATCAAGTCTATCCCATCCCTTGAATCTTCAAGCGATCAAACAGTATCATTTGAAGTTCTTGAAAATCAGAGAGAGAAAAAAAGATGGTGAATGATTTTCACACAAGAAAAGAGAAGACTTTTGTTGTTTCCATTTGAGATTTTCAGCTTGTTAAAACTTGAAAGTGGAAAGAAAATTTACCTAAGTGTGTGAATTGAAACAAAAGAAAATATTTACTCTCACTCTGCAGGAGAGTACCCTGCTAGTACTCTGCAGGAGAGTACTCTGCTAGTACTTGCAAGGCCCTAATTATTACTGAATAAAATTGGAGGCAATGGGAGTTTTGCCATTGACTTTCTCGAGGCCAAGATATAAGCTTTATGGACACAATTAGGCTTCCCTGGAGCCTGAAGAGATTTTGCCCTTGTAAATTATTTTCCCCACGACTTCTGGAAGAACCATATAGAGAAGGATTAGGAACAAATTAAGACCTCTGTTGTTTCATTGAGCAGCTCTAGCTCAGAAAAGGGATGGAATATAAACTCACCCAGACACAGCTCTTCTACCTCGCTTCCTGCTTATTCCCGCTTCCAAGGTCTCTGTAGCAATAACCTTGCCGCCCTCTGTCTCTGTGGTGAAATGACTATACTCTTCACTTCCTTCTCCATGCCCAATAGCAGCAGCAGAGGTGGCTGTTCTTTGATTTTGCCTGTATAAAACATAAGTACAGCCACAGCTACAGAAAACAGAGATCTTACCGCAATCATACAATTATTTCTGTTCCAAATTATAAAGCTCTTTAATTTCTTTATCTATTATACTCTATTCTCTGCTGATTCTTAAGAACATTTTTCTTTATCCACTAAAAACATGAGTAAATTTTGCAAGTAAGAATATAACTTCATGTAAACTCAACGCGTTTTTTTAAAAATTGCATTGGGACAATCCAGCAGGGACAATCACCATTCAGATTTATAATTAAACTGCTCCATTTGAGCAGAAATGATTTAGGCTTGAGCTGTAGAAGATACTTTTTTTGTTAGTACATAGGTGTGACGTTTTTATTAAAAAGAAGGTATATCAATATTCTTACACAGTTCAGCTTAATGATATATGAAACACGAATGTATCCATAACTTCCAATATATACAGGAATTTTGTGATTTGATTCAGTTCTGCATAGTGCCATATAAATGCTGGTTGTTTAAAATAATCCAAGCCTGAAGAACAAATTTTATCTGACACTTTACCTGTGTCTTAAGAAACTACTTTTATCCCTTCCAAAACTCGATTAATTAAAGGAGACCACTGAAAGAGAATTTTTTTTTATTTTTGCAAAACTGCCAAAAAAAATTTCTGAAAGTCAAGCTAGAAGAAAATGCAAACTATGCAGTGTGTCACTTACCGTGTCATTTATCTGTATTGTACCAATTTACTTGTCTTATTTATTATATTCTCTAAATTATTAACTTTTAATATCATGAATACCACCTCATATACATTCCATTGAAATGACTGGTACTATTCCTCAAGACCCTAATCATATTCAATTGAGTAAAAAATGGTAGATATGACCCCTTCATTATTATTTCTAAAACTCTGAAACTGGAAATAAAGTTCATATGCCTGCCAGCTATATTGATAAAGTTTTTCTGTTTCTAAGGGAGCTTGAAAGTAATACAACCTTTTTCTCAAGTAGGCCTTCTCCCTCTGTCAGTATGCCCCAGCTTTCACCACTGATTTTCGTTGTTATTCTGAATATGAAATTGTGTCATGTTGCAGTACAGACATCATGATGCAGGAGGTGACGCACAAGCAGGCCTGCAAAGCTTACGCTCCTTAAACACTTTCAGTCCTCTTCCTCCAGATTTCTGCTCCTCTTTCTGTACTAGCTCTTCATTAGTCTCATTCTCTTTTCAATTTGTTGAACCTACTTACATTGAGGCCACAACATTTCATAAGTTGCTACTCTGCTGTTAAGTAATCACTGCTTTTATTTTATCAATTTCTCGTTGGTCCTTGAGACAAAGAATGTAAGTTGATCAGATCAGAAACCAGCTTCAGCAAGTAGTTTTAAAAAGTGGAGGGACTGCTGTTCATTGCATTATTGTTTGAATCATACGTAGACCTCAATCAGTGTTGCAGGAAGTTTGTCTCAACACTGCAGCAAATGCACAGCAAGTTACAGTTTCATGCCCAAAGAATATTTAACCTGAAACCATTTTGAATGTATCAGCAAAATGGAAGAAATATGTACAACACAATCCTTTCCTATGCTGCTTCTGAAACCTGAGGAAAATGAACTGTTGCTGTGTGAAAAGGTGATTTCATTAATACAGCCTTTAAAAATATTTTTCTGAGGAAATCTTGCAACTGGAACATGATTCATGCGATTGCATTTTCTTGGAATTGAGATGTCAGGGCACAGAAGTCTTTCACCTCCTCTGCTGTATCTTCCATTCCTATATCTTATACACATTAAGTATTATTGATTCATGACTGCTGGATTATTTTGCATTTTTTGTGTTGTGGTGTGCTTGTTTCCCTGTTTTTTTGGGGCCAACTTAAGTTAAGACAAGGAAATCAAAAATATTCTGTTTCGTTCATAAAATTCTGTGCCTGTAAATGCCTTAAAATTATCTCTCTAATAGATGTGTTAAAATCAATATTTTTCACCTCTGTGATAAAAACTAAGATTTTTTTTCCCTATTTAGAAAAGAGAAGTGGTCAAATAGTTTATAATAGTATGCCTTGTGACAGTGATAGACACGTTGAGGCAGAATCTTTCTGCTCGGTCATTCCCTTCCTGTTCTAGTGTGTCATTATCAAACAAAAAGAGACACCTTAACTGACAGTGCTTTACAGTAAGTGTAATTTACAGAACAAGTTTTTTGTATTTAACATAACATTAAATTTAAATACATGAGGAATAGAGTTTTTATGTTCATTTGCAATACAGTTAGTGAAGAAAAATATTTGAAATAATGAAAAAAATATATTAAGGGAAATATCAAAAAGAAGAAAGAATAACCAACAGAATTTAATAGGTCTTTGCTGTAAACCCCCTAAGATCAGACTGGAATTGAAGAGCATACTGATATAGATAAAAAATGAAACAGCAGAAGATTTATTTGCTACTTAAAGTTCCAATCAATGTCAAATTAAGCATAAGTTTTTATAGTTGGTTTAGAATATTTGACCTCTCCAAATGCAATGGACCTAAACTGATACTATTTCAGCATATGTTTCCGACAATGTGTTTACTCAAAAAGAGGGAGACCCTACAGCTCCAATCTTTCTTTTCATGTTCTAACTACAGGAACCTGTTCTTTTTTGATTTATGACAGAACTACTTTTAAAAGTAGTTAAAAGTTGTGTATTTATCAGTGATTTTTTAAAAAATTATTATTATTATTATCATCTTTGGGATATTCACACAGAAAAGATTTCCGCATAGGTAGACCACTGGGCAACGTAATAGGAGTCTGTATGGTGATCTGTGTCCTTTCATGTCTCTGCATGTCAGAGAATTGTGGCTTCCTAAAGTAGGGTAAATCTGGATTAGGGAGTCTTATGGAGGGTATGCTTCTAGGAACTATAAAGAGCCTTTGACTTTCTGGAGAAGCTATCTCTGGATATTTTGCAGAGCTGAATCAGGGAGGCAGTGTCAGGCTTGGGATTCACTTTGTGTGAGGTCAGGTGCACCATTTCTAAGACTATGGAGGTCAGTTAACCCCTAACCACAGTTTTCTGTATTAGGGGCTAATTAACAGTAGGAGATAACTGGCTTCATGACTACTATGTCTTTAGATGTTTATGACTATACAGTTGGAGACATATTTCTTCTCCTAGTTGCAGTTGTGGTGTGGAAATATATGCTGCTCCACAGCTACTGTCCCTCATACAGGTTGCTGCCTTCTCAGAAGAGCAACTCCAGCAGGAAGTTTGAGTTTTCCATAATTAATTTCAGAAGAGCCAGGATTACAAAGACCAGCTGTTCAACTGTTTTAACTAGATGGGATAGTATGATATAAAGAAGTTCAAGGGAATTAAATTAACTCCAGGCATTTGGGGTGGAGAAGTGAATGTCACCAAGGGAAGTAGTGGGAAGCTGCGCAGAGCCATGATCTCTTCCAGCAGTGGATGTCATTCCATAGCCCTTATTTGTCATGGTGGCTGTCAGCAGGCAGCTGTCTTTTTGTCTGTCGCTTCAGAAGCAGAATGACATACAGTACACTGTTTTCCCTATGACATATTCATAGCTAATCCTACAGCCTACACAAAGGTATTCCCACTGGCATCAGTAGGGTAATTCCTGTGAGAGGAAAAAAAAGTCATGCAGCTGAGCAGTTGTAGCTATAGCTTCCATGGGAAGTTAAATCTCAAGAAAAAAAATGTCCATAATGTCATGACTCATTATTAAATGAGATGAGGCATCTCATACATTGATCACGTTGGAGTTGGTATTCAAGAATGTGTCCAGTGACGCTAATGGTATTTTCCATGTAAAGCCCAAGTAGTTAAAATATAAGGAATAAGGAAAATAAACCATGATTTTATACCTTGTAGCTTAAGACATCTATAGAGTGTAATTCTACTGAAAATAGATCACATTCACACACGCTTGAAAGAAAATAGGTTTTGTCACTTCAGTTCACAAGCATAAATACCTAATTTTAGACTGAAAATATCTAACCTTGCCAACAGCTTAATTTCAGTGACACTTTGCAATATAAAGTTCCTGCTTGTTCTCAACTTCTTGAACAATGGTTATCTGGTGATCTTCAGAGAGACTATCTTCATAAATATAATTAGGCAGTCATTAGAAATCATGAACTCTAATAGGTGTCTTAAAATTTTTTTATAGATATGGCATGTAAAGGCTTCTTAAGTCTCTAGTATCTATTATATTTATTCATAAAAAATTCTATTTATTCATACAGCATAATTCATATTTTCATTCATTGATCTTCTTTATATGTTGTAGAAGGGATACAGCAGGGAACATAATGCAAAATAATATATGACTGTCACTATGTGGCATCCAGAGAGATGCAGGATTTTCTGATATTCTTCCAGTGATTCCTGTTTCAAACAGGAAATATTACAATCTTATATACTACCTAAAAAGAGCACCACACTCTACACTTACCATTTTTATTAATTACAATAATGCCATTGGATGTTCTGCAGATCTTGCACAATTAAATAGCAGGAATGTAGAATTTTATTGTAATGTTGTCTTTTCTTCATTCAGTTTTCAGAATTAAAAAATAAGTATTGCCTTGAAAAGGAATACAAGTATCTGTTGCTGAAAGCTGTGATTATTTTTCTCCAGACCCCTGTTTGTGGCAAATTCCCTTCTCTCATTTCTCAGTTTCAGGCACCAGCATTATGCTCCCACTTAGCCACTGGGACTCCAGCCAGGAACTGGTACAGAAGGAGGGCCAGTGCTTTCACAGGTGTAAATCAAACCAGCTCCACTGGTGCCAACTGAAATGCATTCATTTGTAACAGGTGATGTCTTGCACAGACGCCTTTGAACCAGAAGGTAGTTTATCATAGATTTCAAGTGCACAGTAGTGAAAAGAAAGGAAAAGGCCACATCTATGCATGAGAACACATGGCACAACTTTACCTTTCCCATCTGATGCATCAAGGTCTTTGGACTGCGAGGGTTTTGGATTCAATCCCTTGCTCTGTACCTGAAACAGTCGAGCAGGTTCCTGGAGTGTGTGGAAGATAACTTTCTGACACAGCTGGTAAGCGAGCCTACCAAGGGAGGTGTCTCGCTTGACCTGCTGTTCACAAACAGAGAAGAATTGGTGGGAGATGTGGAGGTCGGAGACTGGCTTGGGCTTAGCGACCATGAAATGATAGAATTCTTGATTCTTGGTGAAGGAAGGAGAGGGGCCAGCAAAACTGCTACCAGGGACTTCCGGAGGGCGGACTTTGGCCTGCTCAGGACACTGGTTGAGAGGGTCCCTTGGGAGACAGTCCTGAAGGGCAAAGGGGTCCAAGAAGGCTGGACTTTCTTCAAGAAGGAGAGCTTAAAGGCACAGGAGCAGGCCGTCCCCATGTGCCGAAAAAAGAACGGGTGGGGAAGATGGGATGGATCCTGGCTGAACAGAGAACTCTTGCTGGGACTCAAGAAGAAAAGGAGAGTTTATCACCTTTGGAAGAAGGGGCAGGCAACTCAAGAAGAGTACAGGGATCTCATTAGGTCATGCAGAGAGGAAATTAGAAAGGCAAAAGCCCAGCTAGAATGCAATCTGGCCACTGTTGTAAGAGACAACAAAAAATACTTTTACAAGTATATTAATGATAAAAGGAGAGCCAAGGAGAATGTCCATCCTTTATTGGATGTGGGGGGAACGTTGCCACCGAGGACGAGGATAAGGCTGAGGTACTCAACGCCTTCTTTGCCTCAGTCTTTAATAGTCAGAGC
>VZTQ01008916.1:0-28228 GCA_013400755.1 Pelecanoides urinatrix | reverse complement strand
AATGATTCTATGATTCTATGATTCTATGATAAATACTTTGAAAAATTCTGAAATTATAAAAATTTAATTGGATCGTGAAATCATTTTCCACTGTGCTGTCATGAGCAGCTGCACGCTTCATTGTAGCTGATGTTACTTCAGCAGGATGTATAAAATTACATTGGAGAAAGAAGAAATTGGAAGTTGATAAATTTCCTCAAATTTTGTCTTCTGTAGTGTCTCATGGCCAATACTGGAATTTGTTGTTGGAACCTGTGATTATGTTACTTTACCGTGGTAATATCTAGAGGCCTCAGCAGATTCATGGTCCCATCAGCTGTTACCATTCTGCAGAACATTTCTCTCAAATGGAATATTCAACATAATTGTGGACTTAAACCTATCCACAAACATACAGAGATTACATTGTAACATGGAGTTAGATGAGTTCAGTAAGAATAATTCAATAAAAAAATTACTTCTGATATTGATTCTTACATTTAAGTTTAAGAAAGAGGACCAGGACACCGTGTATCTATATACATCAACTCCAGCTGAAACGGTGATGTAAATGTCATTGTCAGAAATATAAGCAACTTGTAACTTACACATATAATTACTTGTATAATCAAGTTATAATGAGATATTATTGATAGATTTTTATTCTTTCCATATTTTACTAATACATAACCTTTTTCATTTAGCAATATCTTTTTCTGTCTATGGGCAATTGCATTTCATGAAAGCAAAAATTATTTGTTTTAGAATGTGCTTTTGAAAGTGTTATTATTGAATTCTGCATAATGCAACAAAAATATTCTTGTAGAGCAGAATTAGAAAAATAACAATCCCTGACACCTCAAATCAGTGATGTTGATAGGGATGAGGATTCATACCAGGTCAGGTACTGGTTTTAGTCCTTGCTAATGACTTATTTGCCATCGTATTACTAACTGGCAATCACACTTATTATTGGAAAAGTTTGGTCTGACTTAGTATGCTTAAACTAAATTCCCATGACAGAAGGAGATAATGTTTTACTTAATTGGATAATCGGTGTTTTAATTTAAATAAAGCTCATCTTTATTTGGCAAACAGGAATCATTAGAAAAACAGTAGAAAACCTTTGTATTTAATTCCTTTTGAATAAGAAAGTACTCTAATTTAATTTGGGCAGTGTACAAAAGATACTTTGAAATGCAGAACCATGCTGTCTATTACTGTTTTTATAAAAATTAGACAGAAGAATGCCAATTCTTGGTAGTAGATATTTTATGAAACATAGGAAAAGAAGCCATAACAATACATCCCTAAGAAAATTAGTCATGGTGATGTGATATTCACAGCTTGCTAGTTCAAATAATTATTTTTTTATCTTCGGGGTTTTTTTAATATATTTTTATATATATTTTATATATATATACACATCCTTTAATTGACATTTTAAATTATTGTTTAAAATTCTCATAGCACTAAGAAAGCCTAGTCATGGATGGGGGTCTCTTGTAAAAGCGCTGTACAAAGCTAGTACAAAGACACCCCTTCCTATTGCAAATAATATTCAGTCTTAAAAGGAAACAAAACCATCTTTTCCATCTTTAAAAAAACATCATTCATTCCTTTTTTGGTTCAGCTTTATTTTACCTCATCATTTTGTGGTTGGACTTGTTGATCTTAAAGGTCTTTTCTGTGATTCTATGATGTTAGTTGCTACTTCTTTTCATACGCCTATTTTGCAGATTGTTGTTCATCTGACCCATTTTGTAGTAGTGTCTTAACTCCTCCCAACACAAGCTTTAGTCTGCAGACTTGCCTGATTAATGCATGTTAACTGAGTATTGAGAAGATGCCCTAAGTAATCCAAATTTTTAAGATCAAGAAACATTTGCACTGAGTATGTTGTGAGCAGATTTTTCCTTGTCTCTAAGTGTCCCCTGGAAGGGGGTGGGGGGGTGGCAGCGGGTGTGTGTGTGATGGAGAGGGGAGGAAAGAAAAAATATTTGATTGGATTTGATTAGCGGCAATTGCATTGTTGTTTTTATTACTCAATTTCCTGAACTGAAGTTTCTGACACCACACCCACCTGGGGAAAATTTTCAACTCATATGTATTTTTAGGGGGAAGAAAAAAATGCATTTGTATTAAAGCAGTACATTAGAATCTAATTATCAGTTTTTAAAAGGAACTATGCTATCTGTGTAGACCATAGAGTTCTTGCCAATAGAAAATATGTGTACAGTAAGTATCTTTTAAAAGGGCAATGTTCCAAATAGAAAATCATCTTAGATGGTTAATATCAAAGTTTTCTCTAGGCTCATTTACACCCTCCTCTCCTGTACTGGGCATCCCTATTCCAACACACAGACTTTTGCAGTAGAGGGTTGCCAAAATAGCTCTGCTTGCATCTGTGTTTTCCATACAACAATGACCTTTTTTCATTTCCTCAGTTTAGGACGTCATTCCGTGTTTGCAGTTTTAAATAATACTGGAGTTGACTGGCTATTTTGACTTCTTGAACAGTTTTCATTGTGCATCTTACCCAAGAAAGGGCAGGGGGAGGAGCTGGTGGCTACAGCACAAATGGACATACTTGGAACTAGATACAGGCAGAGGAAATAATAGAATAAGGTCCTAAAATATATTGCGTAGTGAAAAATGATGTAAAGATATGGGATGGATAACTAGTACTGCTGTGCATGCAAGGAAGGGTTAATATCTTGGAAAATTTAGCAATGTTTTCAGTCCAGATATGCACTGCAATATAGCATTTAAATTGATCTACCAGCAATAAATAAAATGAACAGTCAATTTTTTTTCAGCCTGTGAAATTGGCAATGGAATTAGACTTAGAATCTCAAAGTATATCACATGGTGAATATAACAGTTTAGGGATGTTAAACATTCCTTGACATTTAAAACTTTTTTACTTCCTCCTCTTTTCTTTCACTACCTTTTTTTGTTTGTTTTTTTTTTTCAATTGTATATGGAGGGCAAATTAAGAAAGGGAACTAGTCAATTCATGAAACAACTTTTCAATGTTTTCAATGAAATTAAGATCACAGCAATCCTAGTGAATGTCATAGCCCTTGTTCTTGCATACTCTGTGAGGGTATAGCTATTACTTCATTTTAAGGCTAGACTATCTTGCAATTTGTTAAGCTTCTTTTGCTTCTGATTTCTTTGCCTATGTCTGTGAATTTACAAATTTGACTTTCCAAATCATTGTAGGTTCATTAATGCAAGCCATTGAAGTGTGTAAGAAAAGAGAAGATGTACAGTTGAGGTTCAGATGCATAGGATGCTGAGCAGCAAATCAGCACCAAGGAACAAATCCTTATGATCCATACTACTGCCATGTTGAATTTAGCTAGTATACAGCCGTTCTTGAAGTATGTTAGCTAATGCATTTCTTGATCTTTCATGTGGTTTCACATGTAACATCATGAATAATTATACTGTTTGTTAGGAATTGGACATGACTGCCTGAAGAAGTGAATAAACAATTTCTCCCAGATGTGCTTGTAATGAGATGTTACCAACTTTTTCATCCTCTCTGAAGCAAACTAGCTTTCAGCTAGTTATAGGCTGAAGCAGATTGCTAGATCACATGGACTTATAGACTAACTCAGTTTGGCATCTGGTATTGGACATGATTCAAGAACACTGTCATAGTTTCTGCATAGATTTACGCAATGTACTTCACAATAGTCTCCATCTTGTTATTCATACTTGAATTTTTTATCAATCATTTCCTTTGCCATATGTGTTATTGCTTGTGCATATTAGCAAAAATTATGGGATGATGTGTCTTTATCTGCCATGACAGAAAAAAATTAATTTTCTGCACTAACAGAGTTTGCTACAAGAAATCATTAATTTTACACTTGGGGCAGATTTGCTCAAAGATGTGTTACTTAGGTAGTGGGAATAACAGTGCAGATTTGAGCAAAAGTAGAAATTAATCCCTCTTATTTCCAAACCTTTGTGGCATTTTTAATATTTGGGATTTACAGAGAAAACATAACAGTAAGAAAAATCCATGTGAATACAATCACGTTGCAGTAAATTCAAGTAATTCTGAAATGTGAAAACATTGGAGGGGTTTAGGTAAGATTTGAGCATTTGTTCTTTTGCCTTGTAGTTTTGCTCAAATAGCAGAAGAGCAAGAATTAGAAAATAAGTACAAGCAAGAAGGAGAAATGGGATACAAAATCAAAAATACTGCTGGACACAGTGTCAGAAAAACTAGTCACAAATCTTCTGTATGTTTTTCAGCACAAAAAATAAATGTCTTTTCTTCCAGTGCAATACAGCTTGTAACACATAAATCAGAGACACACTAGCAAGCACTTATTCTTTAGCCTAAACTGCTTTGTGGAAAATTGCAGGCATTGAAATTCAGGATTATTTTCCAGTGTTGTGCAAGTCCAACCAATGCTAGTTCCTCTCTCTCCTACCTTACCTCTGAATCTCAGTATTGTGTGCCTTTTATTGTTAGAGAATTTAGTTAATTTTAAATTAATCAATCAGCTATTCCCCTACAGTAATTAGACACTTTGTAATGTTCAATTGCCCCACAAATTGCATAGCTCAATGTGGCCTACAAATAAGCATGCATTTGCCCATTGTCCAGCAATGACATCTGAGAAGCCTATATTGAAATCAGCAGATTAACATGGTTTGATGAATAACTACAATGTGACAGATCCCAGCTAATGCAAAGCATTACAACTCTGCTTAAATCCATGGAATGGTTCCTAGGTTGTACTAGCTGACTGACATTTGTGAAGCACAGTAAACACATCTATAACTGTAGAATTTTTAATGCTGCCAGTTATAAAGCTTTTTTTCTCCAATGTGTTTGAAAAAAGCTATGATTTTTGCTTTTCTTTGTATTTCACTCTTCCTTTCTCTCAGGAGCCCTTGTTTTTCTATTTTTTTTTATATTTTTTAACTTGCTCCCCAGCTAGGGGAAGCAACTATAATTATTTCTCTCTATTACAATCCAATGCTCGGATAGCGCATGCAATGCAGCCTGATTTGTTACTCGTTGAACGTAAACTCTTCAGCTGGCAGTCAGACACTCAACCATCTCAGCTTTAGTGCCAAATCTGATAACAGGAGATGGGACTAGAAACATTATTCTTGGCATGCTTCCCTGTTTACAAATCCCTGCTTCAAAACCACATTCTTTTGCTCTGTGATATTCTTACTTCCAGGAACAAGGTAAACTTCACAATAAAGCCCAGACATATTTTATTTAATACAGGGACACAAGTAAGAAAATGGTGTGTTCCCTCTATAAAATTCTAACATTTTTTCTTTGAGCTTTCTTATCATCATTTTTTTTTTTTCCCCACTCCATGTGTGTCTGTAAGCCTCTATATGATAATGGAAATAAAATACTAAGTTTTGACTGAGCAAGGTATAATGGAACAGCAGGAAGCTTGTGAGCCACTTAAATTAAAATGAAAAGGAAGAAATAGACATTAATTATCTCAGGCTGCATTATCTTTTCATTTTGCAAGCAAGGAAATATTTAACACCCGAGGAGGAAAATAATTAACTTTCTTTGAATCTTTCCACACTGAACCAGTGCTCAAGAAGCAAAATCCTATACTTCGGGCTGGAGAGATAATTTTAAATCACATGCAGGGGGCAGCTAGATGAAAGATCAGAATCTAGTATATTCACTGAGCAGGAATGATGAGATGAAAAAGTAGACAAAGAAGCGACTATGTTCGTGTTCGCTCTGTCCCACAAACCATGACCTCTTCCACAGTCACAAGGACCTATTTTCAATTTCAAGGCAATAGCTATAAATGTTAATAATTGCCTTTACCTCTTTCTCTGTAGCTTAGCTTCTTGCCCCATTACCAAAACCATTTAGTTTCTCAGTAATTCATTTTCTACATAATCTCCTTTCATGTCCCATGTTTCCTCTATTGTGTTTCACCTTGGGCAGTACATCATGTAAATAAAGCCTATATCCATAATCGCTGTACTATACTGCTTAAAGGAATTCACTCTTGAAAACTCCATTCCAAACTGTGTCCGTTATAGCAGATCTCTTTAGTCCTCATTAGATGGGACAAGGGGGCGAATATTTTAAAAACGATTTCAGCATCAGTGATGTAACCTTGAGTATCTTTTCAAAACTTTTAGATGTATTTAAAGGATGAGCGTGAAACAGATAAAGGCATCTTTAGAAAGAAGTTCATCATGATGTATTTTGATTTCAAAAATTATTTGATTTGAAATAGTGTTTAAGGCCACGTTATAGTAGTATGGACAAAAACATCCAAGAACTTGTATTCAAGTATTTTTTTCAAATTAGAAATAGAGATTTAACATACTAACAGCCTGGGAAATGTGTATGTTGGAATGTAAGGCAGAAACAATTGAGTTAAGACAGAAATGACTGAGTTCTGTATTATACCAATGAGCGTGAGAACTCCTAGCTTCACACTGTCTGCAGTGTGACTATCTCAGAAAGGAGAGAAACAAACAATCGAATATTTGTGTAAAAGAGGTAGTATTTTTCATTCTGCTTAGCATTTACTGTAGTTAAGAGGTGTATATTGTCTTTTTGAAACCAGGTTTGACTTTGAGTTTGACTTTAGGATTCCATCAAGCTCTTGTGTGTGAAATGAAAATTAGATAATTCCCTTCTACTTCTTTGAAAGCCAAATGCCTGTGAAACCTTTTAACACGTTATATCATGTTTGTTTGATGTGGTTATTGGTGGTTTTCCATCATTGGTCTTAAATTTCAGTTTATAACAAATCCAAAGTCCTGCTTCATTGTAGTTTTAGTAGTGAACAGTACTCATGGGAGAAAGCAGGTAGAATTTTGAAAAGTTCTCTGTGCTGGACAGGGGTAAAAAAATTGGATAACATGCTACCCACATTTCTTCCATGCACTTAGAGACAGTTAAGGACTTATGAAATTGGTTTCTCTAATGCTTTTTATTACATAAGGGAAAAAAAAATAACAATACTAATTGCCTTCCAGCCTAGAAAAAAACATTAATGTTCTTTTCCTCCCTTCTTTTTTCTCTTTTTGTTCTCAAGCTTCATTCTGACTTGGACAAGGGAGTAGGCACTGTTAAATATACCCTTTCAGGAGATGGTGCCGGCACGGTTTTTACAATTGATGAGACCACAGGAGACATTCATGCCATAAGGAGCCTAGATCGAGAAGAAAAACCTTTCTACACACTCCGGGCTCAGGCTGTGGATGTTGACACCAAGAAACCGCTAGAGCCTGAATCAGAGTTCATCATCAAAGTGCAGGACATTAATGATAATGAGCCAAAGTTCCTGGATGGGCCTTATGTTGCTAGTGTCCCAGAAATGTCTCCAGTGGGTGAGTAAGAAGCTTTAAACACTTGATAATTAATTGCATATTACTTAATTGTTTCAATGTGCATTTCCTGCTGAGGAAAGAAAGAGAAGGCTGAAATGAAAATATAACTTCTAATACTTCTAATAGAAATGTCTCGCTCTGTGCTTAGAAATATACAAATTACAGTTTTGTTTTAGCTTTATTTGCTTATTTAAAAACTCATTCTCCTGCAAAATGAGTGCTTGTGACTTTAAGTCTCTGAGGACAGGAGGAGGAAAAAAAAAAAGATGTTCAAGGTAGATATGCTTAGGTCCAGGGTTTTTGTGTATCTCCAAACCTGTTATTTCACATGATGAAGTGCGTTACCCTCTCTTCCTGGTTAACATTGACTGTTTGCTGTACAGAATTAGATGGTACAACAGCATCTTGCCATTTATTGTTCTTGTCTTTGTGGCTGTTAAATGCCTCCAGCACTTGCATGATCCCTTAATTATGAATTAGGGGACAATTCTTTATCCAAGTCCTGCTATACTGTGGGTGCTGAAAGTAACGATTGCCCTCACCTGGCTCTCCACAATGCAAGAATGGGAGTCAGAGAGGCTCAGCAAGATTGGTTCAGGGTCTCATAAACCTAATGTCCAAGAAAATATTTACTGTCTTGGATTTTTAAGTCAAAAAAAAGAGAATACTGACTGCAAACATGGTAAGTTTTCAAAAAACTAGTATACAAGGGAGAGAATAATTTTCTCTCCAAAGAAATGTGGACTGTAGCAAGGATACTGAAGCACTGGAATAGGTTTTTGTTTGAAGAATTTTCACAACACAATAGACATTTGCTGGGAAAGACATAAAGAGCTTTGATCCTGCTTTGGAGCAGGAGAATAAACTAAATGGGCCCTTCGGGTCTCTGCCTGATGGCTGATTCTGCAGTGGTCCCGAGCAGCATGCAACACAAGCACACTGATTGTGTCCTGCTGCCAGATGGCACTTCGGGCTTCCCTGCAGGCACCAGAAATTAATTCATTCTGGGCTGGGAGGCCTTTAACTTCCCAGTGCGAGTTTCAGCTTATTGCTATTTTGTCTCCTAAGCTGTCTTTTCCCAGTACTTCACAAGCCAGTACTAGTCATTTAATACTCCCTGTAGTTGCTAACAGTTTTGGAAGTTTTCTGACTCTGAAATGTGTGGAGGGATCCTGTTGTTGCTTCAGCAGTGCAGCTCTGATGGTGATGTTTTGAAAGACAATCTGGGAGGCAACTAGCTATCTACACCAGTTGCTATATGGAATTAATGAGGTAGTATTTTAAATTTTGAGATAAAGAGTGGTAGAATATGATAAAATGTGATATGATTAGACATGTAGAGATGATTATGTTACTCTCATACACGTGTAGACATGAGTTCACTATAGTCACCCATACAGGTGCATTTGTAGATTCACTATATAGGTGCGCTATTGTTGTTGCCCCTATAGAGATGCCTAGTAATATTATTTACAGTTATATTATTTATAGATGGAAAACATTTGTTATATTTTCAAGTTTATTTCTGTGGCAAGTTCAGAATAAAATTTTCTCACCAGTGAATGATGGTAAATTGTTTTTAAGACTTGATCAGAGAGAAATGAGCAAAATAATAATGAATAATGCTATTTACACAGTGAAATGCAATGCATGCATTCATTTTCTCACTCTGTTGCTCTCCCTCTGTCTTCTTTTTTTATTTTCTTACTGTGTGCAGTAGCAGACAAAATGTTAACCGTGGTTTTATTTCATGGGAAACTCTCTTCCAGGTGTGCCATGCATTGTGGCTTTTACATTGACTGGGAGTTGCATCACTAAATGAGATGCAACTAAGTGTGCTGTGTCATGCACACAGCTTTTTTAAAATAAATGCTTTTCAATTTATTCTCCTTTGGAAAAACAGCAGTAGATGCCATGGCAAAAATGCATCTTCTTGATCTTCACTTTATTCAGTCACATTCGCTACCTCTAGAAGATTTATTCATAACAGGTTTTATTTTCCTCTATCAGAAAAATAAAGGATGGATGAAAATTGATCAGAAAAGACAAGGTAAGGAAATAGTGCCCTAAATGGAGGCCTAAACTCCAGTTAGTGGTTACTAAAGCAGATAACAATTTTTGCTGTTGGGTTGTCTTGCAGCAAAAATATCCAGAAATGCCTTCCGTCACTTGTCATGTGTCAGGAGTTTGTGCCTTCTCCAATGTAAGTCTCTCCATTCTCTTGCTCTCTCTTATGCACGTTTTTGCTGCTTTATGCAAGCAGAGATTTCTCACAGGATCTAAACCTACTTCTCCCTATCATCAGTACCATTTTTTTGCACCTATAGGTATGCCTAGACCTACCACTGCGTGAAGCTGACATTGAAAATCACTTTGATTTTTTAGCTGGTGCAGTATATGGTTATCTTGGCTTAGGCAAAAACCCTGTTAAATTCTTTCTCTTATCTTTTTTTTTACACTTTCATTTTCTAGTTGCCAGTTTTCAATTCCAAAATGTCCTAAACTTCACTTACTATATTTTTGCAACAGCACTTATTATGAACTGCACTTATGCACACTGTTTCTGTTGTGGGAAATGCACTACAACATTACTTTTTTCCCCCCTTACTAGTCATTTCTATGAGCCTGACAAGCTTTTGTGACTAGTGACTTGCTGTCTTTTATTGTTGCCTGACACTCGCATGCAAAGGTTTACTCAGTTTGGTAGTTTATCCTAAGATTATTGGTAATAAGAAGCAAAATATGGATGACAGAGTTCGTGTTGAAAGGGGAATAGAGGGGTAGAGAAGTAGCTAATAAAATCCTCAAGACTTAACACCCAATGTAAACACACAGTATATATTTCATTTGGACAGTGAAATAGATTGAATTGTATAAAACACCCTTGAGGTACAGTCTGCAGCCGTAAAAGGGGATTGCGTGGGGCTGGGAAGTCTTGGGAAGAAAAGTGTCCTTCAGTCCGCTTACATGCTTTTTAGAAATTTTCATGGCTGCACTGTTCTCAGTTTTGTAACATCTCTGACCTTCATACTAGTTGCTGTCCACTGAAGCTTTGGTGGCTGAAAAAATGCCATAGCATTCATCCCCGGATTCAGAGTTCCAGTCACAGAGTTATAATAAAATTACGTGTCAACAATAAAGTTGGACCTTGGTGATTTTTTACTGGAAAAGGTACAAAAAGATGGAAATTCATAGGATCGTCAATATCAGGTTTTCTGCACATAGATATGATTTAGACATATGTGTCATATCCAAGTTTTTCATGGTAGATTTTCTAAGAACTTTGTTGTGTTATTTTCCATGCATGTTTTAGGTGGAAAGTTATTTTTTCCCTTCAAATTCACTTTGAGATTCTATTGAAATTTCTTCTACAGTTTCTGTACACTGGAGTTTGTTTGGTTTTCCCTCTCATCAATACCACTGCTTAAAATGGGCTATGGTAATGCATATCTTCTAGCTTTTTCTGAAGAAGAGGTAATTTTAGGATTGCCATTTTTACTTAGTCGTGCATTCTTTACTGGGAGCCAAATTCTTTCATATGCCTTTTACTAAGAAAAAAACATTAGCTGGACATTTACTGTGTTCTAAACCTCTAATTTAAGCTCACTACAAACTCGGATGCCTATGTGTTTTATGCCAGAGGTTTGAATGGCCAGCTAGCCTCACTCCTTCCATACATGCACTGTAATCTGCTCATGTATGATGGAGAGGAGAGTTAATCACAGGTGTAAACAAAAAAGATATTATCTTGAAAAGCCCCTTGGTTACCGACTGGTGTAACATGCAGGCTACTCTACCCATCTATGACTTCCATTATTTCTGATACTTTCTAAGTGTGCATAGTTTCTGTATTTTTGTGGAAGGATATTGATACCTCCAAAGTTGACAGTGTATTGCTCATGTAATAAATGGGGTGCAGAATACTTTATGGTGAAGAATTTATTTTGGAAAGGACAATGGTATGAAATTCCTTGCAGAGAAACTCAGCAGATGGAGTCAGATTACAACGCAGAACTAATATTTTAAGGACAGAGATTGCTATGCTGTTATCCTATGCCTAATAAAAGACTTATAAGAGCTTAAGAGCTGGACTTCTAATACATTTTTTCTGATATTGGATTGGTTTTATCAATATCTTTATTTGAAAATATTGTCTTGATTTAATAAGAGTTCCAAAATGTAGAAGAAATCAGAAATGGAAATTTATGTATAAGGACTGAAGGAGGGGGCTGTAATTTCCCCATTTGTAAGTTACTATTAGCAAAAGATGTTGTCCTCAAGTATAATTTAATCAACTGTGTTGTTGCTTCTGGCAGCTGTGCCAGCTTCTGTTGCAATACAGATCACGTAAGCATGCAAATATAGGGTGAGTTTAAATCCAGGTTATCCCCTTATTAAAGCTATCAGTCCAGATGACTGAGAGTATGGGCATAAAAGCATTAAACACACATTCAAGGAAAGATCTTATTATATATTTTATATATTTATACATAAAAACATGCACAGAAATACATCTGCATTTCCCATGCATTTCTTTCACTGATTTTAATTGATCATATGTGTTACATGTGAAAAATTTATAACTTCTACTGTTACGGTCTACTTATTGTTTTCTAAGGTATTTCCATTATTCCTCTATGTTTATATACAGATAGCTAAGACTGTACTAAACCTATCAATTCCATAACACATAGATTCCATATGTTCTTTCCTAGCAGTTTGATTTCATGCCTTTTCACTAGATTAACTATTTATTGCTTAGGGGGCTCTACAAACTCCAGATCATCATGACAATTATTCTGCCTTTTTGGTTATTAATTAATGAGTAATGGAATACATTCACATTAAATAGCTATATTCCTGATTAGATTTGAATATTCTATTTGAAACTGCCTCAATTGTACCACTACATTATAACACTAAAATGGTCAATGATACTGGAAGGTTGGTATCAGGTTATTTTTACTGGGTATCCTCCATGGTGCAAAGCAGCTACCTGAACAGTGTTATGGATTTGCTTTCCATGGTACTGACAGCCTAAAAATATAAATTTTCTAGCAGTTTTCCTTCTGAAGGGAATACTTAATTGCCTTATATTTAAACATTGGCTTATATTTAAACATTGACAAAGGCTTATATATATACATTCACAAATGGAACATATGTTTAATATATCCATCTATGTAGTTTCATGTGAAAGGATTACAACGTGTAGAAAACTAACCCGATGAACTGTTGGGTAGGAACCTGCATTCTGGTTGGGCATAGCTTAGTACCGTGTGCCCTGAGTTTGGCCTGAAACTTACACTGAGAAGAGGCTGGAGAAGGAAGGAATGTAAAACATTGGAGTAAATACTGAGCGATCCTTCCCTTGAAATAGATTCCTAGCTTCTGGCGATATATTTTTAAGGACTTCCAAAAGCGTACCAGGCTGTTGCAGAAGATATTACTTTGGGAATCTGTAGAGGCCAGAGGGATTTTTGAATGGTACTACACATGCTCATGGAGAGATAACTGGCAATATAATCTGTCAACCCCTATCTGCAGCGCCTTCATCTCTACCCTAGTCTCCATGCTTTTTTCTGGTGTTATCAAGTCCTTAGAGACAATAATGGGAAATGGATGTCATATTCAAGATACAAATATCTTGAATATTCTTGTTTATTCTCTTGTTTAGAATCATTAAAATTGGAAAAGACCTCTAAGATCATCGAGTCCAACCATCAACCCAACACCACCATGCCCACTAAACCATGTCCCTAAGTGCCTCATCTACATGTCTTTTAAATACTTCCAGGGACGGTGACTCAACCACTTCCCTGGGCAACCTCTTCCAAGGCTTGACCACTCTTTCTGTAAAGAAATTTATCCCAGNCCCCAAAACTGAGCCCTGGGAAACACTGCTCGTGACCAGCCGTCCAGTCAGTTTCTTACTGAGCAAAGAGTGTACCTGTCTAAGCCGTGAGCCACCAGTTTCTCTAGGAGAATGCCGTGGGAGACAGTGTCAAAGGCTTGACTGAAGTCCAGGTAGACCACATCCACAGCCTTTCCCTCATCCACTAGGCGGGTCACCTGGTCATAGGAGATCAGGTTGGTTTATTTTCTTTTCCTTATTTAATAGTTCCCATCAATCATTTTCCCCTTTTTGTCCGCTGTTGATCTCTGAGATGAAAACTTTGAAGGATTTTCCACAGTGATCACAAAAATAAAAAACAACAACATTGAGACATTGAGAGAAAATTACAAGTAGACAGTAAATGCTTTTGAAACAAAAGTGTTTCTTAATATTATGATAGATCACTAGGCAACCTAGGCAGCTTCAGCTACTGTGAAAAAGCTTACAGACAAAACCCTTTTAGATCAAAAGGGAGGAAGAAAACAATGCAGAGAATCAAGGCTTGCTTGTTTAAAGGTTTGTGGCTATTGTCATACTCACTGTGAGTGAGTGAGTACACCCTGGCTGTTGGAAATTGTCAGCAAAAGAAGGAAATTTGGCAAATACTGTTAGCTGGGAGAATCTATGTAAAATGAAAGCTGTGACAGACAGGACCCATACACACACCAAAATGTCTGAGAAGCTTTTGCTGTTAAATAGGTGAGACGCTGGATAAATGTTTCCTGCTAGCTGGTTTCACAGTCCCAAAAATGGCAGTGTCAGTGCTGAATTCATGCAAGTATTTAAGTCTTACTTTATGTATATCCAGGCCTACTTTATTGTGTTTAACTAGAAGTGGGGAAAGTTAAAAAGTCATGTCACAGAGGATAAAGCCATTATATTCCTATCCACATGCTGACTTTACTCCAGCTCAGTAGCATAAATCAAATAACATTTTATATTTCATCACATCCAAGTTTTTTGATGTAGACCCCTCTGTTAGGTTAACCAACCAATACTTTCATTATTAAAATTAAGCTATTTGGTTTTGCTCTAAATGTATACATTTTACTGGTGCTGAGTATTAATTCTTTTAGTATATAAGGAGAAACTTTGTGATTATTGGTACTGTCTTGTGGTTTGCATAATCATCTTTAGGTTTGCATTAGCATTGTTGGGATTATGTTTTATTTTTTTGTCAATGATACTGTTGCTGAGGGAAAGGTATTGGCATGTTTTAGTGTAGTATTGAGAGACATAGGAATTGTTTTTGTATAGGCACATAGCATCTCTAATCATAAAATATGTTTCAATGATAGTTGTTTTAGTAGCCACTAATCAGCTGTAAATGTTAAAAATTAACAAGAAGTTGCTTTTTCCTTACCACTAAATGACTCTGAACATTAAATATCTTTTCAGCAAGAGCTGTTCTTTTGGCCACCAAGTGGTTTTAAACATTAAACATATTTTAAAAGTATTACTGTTCTCAGCCACTGCATGACTGTAAACATTAAATATGTTTTATAGAAGCTGCTTTTCAAGCTACTGTCTGCATGGCTATGAACATCATTTTTCTTTAAAGTTGATTTCCAGCCACTGAGCTATCTTTTTCTTATAAGCTCAGTACTGTTTATAATTTTTCAAGGAAGAAACAAATGCAAGGTTTCACTGGCACAAGGCAGCTCTTCATTTATGACAAGTAATCATGTCCTAGCCATTTTCTCATAAAGACATTGCAGGTAATGAGAACAGGCCAAAATTAAAATGGATTTTTATGGCTATTTTGCATGGACAGTGTGTGCATATCTAGTGTTCTTCTCCCCCGTGTTTGTGTATAACTGCAGTAAACCAAAATAATAAAAGCAGACATGAGTGATATTTTGTACTAAGATAACTGGTCTAAGAAATCAGTCACTGGGTTGTGACTGGATGGATTGTGTGAATCAATCAAGTCATCATCAGCCCTAGAGGAGGACAAAACAGAAGGCAAAATAGTCTCAAGATTGCTAAGCAAATGGGAGTCACTAAACCAAATATGATTAAGGACTTTAATTCTGTGTGCAGAAATAACTCCATGTGGCAAATTAGATGTAATCCTAGGAAGGCCTGGAGTGATAAGAAAAGTGTTCATGAGAATCTGGCTTAACAAGCACCAAGAGAAAAAAATCGCTGATCACAAATATTCTCTTAAGGACAAATTATTCTCTGTTTAGAGAATCCCATAAGAGTTTAAGACTACAGCAAAGACACTACAGATAAAAATAATACCTTAGGGGAAAAAAAAAATCTACATGGAGGTCTAAAAATATCTGCAGAATGAAGAACATCACATACTAGAGTATCTTTAAATGATATGTCAGCCAGTTAGTAAGTGTATCTGTCTGTCGACCTTGGATTTAATGCATCCTAGATACTTAATGTTTATCCTTATTTGTAGTAAGGTATAGCATAGATGGGCAATCCAGCCCAATATCTATCCCATACACTGTAGGTTTTTCCTTACTAAGGAACCATTAAAGTTCTTATGGGAACATGAGCCTGATGTCCCTCCAGCCTTTGATCAACAAGGGTCCCAGCAGAGCTGGTTGAAACCTTTCCACAAGAGCAATTTTTGCTAAGTTTCTGTAGAACTGAAAGATGCAAACCAGATGGCTGCCTGGTGAGTCATTCCTCAGGTTAGCTGGTGACTCGCAAATTAAACAGGTGGTTCCCAAATTAGTAGAGAAGCATTCTTTATATCAACCTGACAAGCCAAGCACTGGTTGGCCGGGAACCTGTAGGCCAGGCAGTCTTCTCTGGAGCTGGGAACCTGGCGGGTTTGTCTGTTCCCTGAATTCTCTGCAGCACAGTTGATGACAAGGCAGGTTGCCATGCTTCCCAGACAAGCTAGTCAGCTTGCAAGCTAAACAGGTCATAACTATGTAGGAAGAATATCAATGGAAATGAAACAAACTATCCTCTTTGCTAGAAACTCAGCAGTGCTGATATTGTTTTCTGGAGTGCACAAATAATTTTTTTCCTGGAGTGAAGCAGGATGAAGTGAAAAGCCAAAACTACCTGAAATATCCCAGTAAAGCAATATTCCACTGTCCAGACATCCTTACTTGCCAGTTATGTCTGGGATCTTTTGTGCAGAGGACAGCAGTAGAAGTTAAATTGTTGAGAGTTAGAGAGGAGAGGACTGGAAATAGAGAGGGGTGCTGATTTCAGGCGGGTGTGAGAGTAAAGAATCGTAGCAGAGGAAGAGGAAAAGCTTTACAAACTGTACAGATTTCATTTCAGGAGCTACTAGAGAGAAATGTAACACTTTTAATACTGCCTTGGACTTGATTCAGACTGGCACTCCTAAAGAGACTGCTATGGTTCCCATTAACAGACCTCAGCACCACCCTTTGGTTTTCATAAGTAGCTTAAAGTATATTAATTCATAAATAAATGACACTCAAGGTATGAGTGAGACTATGGAGCAATCTTGAGGGAGCAGAGAAACAGCATGAAGCAGACAAGGGTCCTCCAGCAAGTACTGCCTGACACACCAATTTGCACTAGTCATCCACAGAGGATGTTGCAGATGCCCTCAGAAGTGTAATTTCAACTAACCATTTGCATCTTGGCACACAATTGTTCGCAACTGATGATTTTCACTGGAAATAATTGGTTGACTGCCAGTCATCCCACTGAGGCTGGCATGATGTTTTGGAGATAGAGATTCTAACTGGTAAAGGATAATATGAATCCCAACAGCCAATCCAGTAATAACCAGGTCAGGATATCTACAGCTGGAGAGTATCTCCTCAGTCATATCCTTCATCTTTCATCTGTGTTTATTGCTGTTAGTACAGCAAGCATCAATTTACCATTTGTTCTGATCTAAAGGAGTATCCTAACTTATTTGAAAACATAAGATAATTACGTAGCTAGGTTTCCCATTTTGTAGGAACATCACCTTAGAAGCCTATCTATCCTCCTGTCTCTGTAAATGGTCAGAAGTAGAGGCTAGGAGAAAGTTAAACACACAATTAGGTAGATTATCATGTCACAGTCTGGTTGGGGGTAGGTTTTATCCAAGCACATCTTACTTATTTATTTTTTAACTCTGTTAAAAAGGGTTGTTGTTAGAGTTCAAAACCATGTCAAATACTTCTCTGACCCCCATTTTGTTAGTGACTGTACATTCTCTAAATCGATCATGTCATTCTACAAAGCATTTCCTTTTCCTATTTTTAACATTTTTTTACTTTCAGTTTGGAAGATAAAAGATGAATAGGAACAGATAATTTAGCTTTGGTACAGTCCTAACTACTGTATACATCTCTGTCATGCCCTGTCTATTTGTCTCATTTCTAAATTAAACAGATGAAATCTTTAAAGTTCTATGTGGAGAACTTTTCATGCCTCAATCACTTTCACTGCTTGCCTCTAAGCCCCCTTTTTTCTGCTGTCCTTGTAGCGATAGGGCAACGGTAACCAATATTTTCAAGTCTTGAGAGAATTCAGATGAGAAAGATGCCTGAAGGGCTGGTTCAAGTGCTCAAGCTTGCAATTTATGGTCTTGCAAAAGATGATACAGACACAGATGCTCAAATTATCAGCCCCACTTGCCACTTATCTGGTTCAGTAACTCCAAATTCATCTACTTTTTCTTGCTGCTTTCACTCCATATCACCTCATGCCTGAACAGAAACTACAGCCTGTCAGACAGTATTCAGCAGATGTTTGATAGTTCTGGGATTCTTTCATGGTTCTTGCATGTGATTCTGAATGAATCCTCTGTTCACAGATTTTAAATCCTAAACCAATATTAATCATTGAGCATAATCCAGTGAGACATAGCACCTTGCTGTTCAAACAGCTGATGATCCTGTGTGCCTACAAAAGATCATCCAGTTGCTAATACAGCAGGGGGAAAAAAATCTTCCCCTGGTTGAGTAGAAAAAATAGCTTTACTATGATATATTAAAGAACTGTGTTTGATAGTTTTATTTGCAATACTGGTGAGAGGAATAAGGAGGGGAACTGTTAACATTTGCGGAGAGGAGGCAGTGGCTGAACATATGTAAATTGCTGCTTTTATTGCCACTACCCAGATTCAAACACTGGTGTACTAGGAATTGCTCCAACACAAAATAAGGGATAATCAGTTCCTACATCAGCTTTTCTTTGTAACAAGTAAACAAAATCAAATTCTAACCTTTCCTTCTGAAAAAAAGTCTTTCATAAATGACCTGAAAGGTGCCAAGATGTCAGACTGCCTGCCTGAATCAAAAGATGGCAACAAGGCATCTGCTCCTTAAATTCCAAAATCCATATGAAACTGATAATTGAACTGGCAAGTTGTAAAGAAGGAATCCTTTCTTTGGGCCACTGCACAGCAATAAGAGATCTCTGAACTGCTGATTTAAAGGAAAGATACAGGATAAGAACTGCACCAGAACATCCTACTGATTTACTGTAGAGCTGAAGTTATGGCAGTTCAGTAATACCTATACTGTAATCTGGATGCTCTATATTTTAGCCACCTTTATCAATTTATTTGAGTAGCACAAGGGGACAGTAACGGTGACACCAGGATAGGTTTTATGGCAGCATAGTACGAGGGACTTTAGGATACTAACTCACCAGCTACCTTGCAGGGATGTCCTAATGGTTCATTTCCAGTGCTAATGTTATCCAGACTGCCTACATTAAAGCCCACATGAGCCTCCCTGCCCACGTTGCAAATATGTTTTATGATTTGAGTGTTGACGTACTTGTGGACACAGTGTGCATCATGTCAGTACTGCTCTCATCAACAGTAGAGGTTTTAGACTTGTTAGTAAGATCTTGTTAGTGAATGTTTCTTTTCAGCACATTCTCAGCCAGATTTGTAAAGGTAGCTTGGCACCGAAGGAGTTCTATAGGCATCTTGTGGGTTTGTTCTTTCTCTTGATACCACTAAGTGCAGGGCACATAAATGGTTTTGAAAACCCTAGTCAGTCTTTAGATTCCCAAATAGCTTTTAATAGCTTGAGCTGTACCACCAAGTTCCTCAAGCAATGCTGAGCATCCCTAATGCATAGGCACCTAAATTTTGCTGACATACGTTATAAAAGTGAAGCAAAACGTTGTGGAAATTTGGCCAGGTAGTTCAAGCGATATCTCTGGAGCCCAACCAGATTAGACACAGATCAAATTCAGCACTACTAGAGTAGGTGATTTGGGGAATGCCATGCAGGGTTAGATGTCCACATGGATTTATTTTTCTAATTCCAAACGAAGTTTCTTAGCACCTGCTTGAACCTGGAAAAAGGTGAATTTCTATAAAGTTGTTTCATGGGTGCCTAAAATGTCACCTAAGCATGTCCCCAATCTGCTTGCGCACAGAACCATCTGAACTTTACACTGCTGAGAAGCTAGATGCCAATTAATGCCTAAGCACTGTCAGAAATCATAAAGTAGCTATACTTAATTCTTTCTTGGAAGCCAGTCAGTGACATTTTCAGAGTTCAGCGTTACATCCCATGCAAAATGTCTGGAAGAGAGTTTACATGGTTTTGATTTTTGCAGTGAGGTAGAAAACTCACACAAGATGCTGCAGATGCAGCTTTAATCCTTCCCAGTTTTGAAAACCCCCTCCTCATGTTTTAACCACCAGGCCCGAAAACCTTTCTTAATCTTTCTCCCTTTTACCTCTTTTTGGCCTAATGAATATTTAATGGTCCTATATAAAACAGATCAGCTTCCTCCTTCTTCAAGAGAGTGATGGTCTCAACATTCACTTAAGAGGTAGGAGATGAACATTCAACCACCATATAACACAAGAGTGACTTAATCTGTATCTCATGCATCCACTGGGCATTCAGGAGGGACCATCATCTGCTTCTGTGTTTTGTCAGAATAAGGTTTGTTTGAGCTGTTAACACAGAAAAGGGGTTCAAAATTGCTTTCCCTAGTAAATAATTTCTGAGAAAGAAGGTATCTAGGATGCTACTTTTCTCATTGGTCTTTCTTACAGGCTGCAGCACCTTTTCACTAATAAGCTCGCTTGTATGGATCCTATTGTTAGGTATCTAAATAAAACCAGGTAGAAAAAAACTGCATCTGGGCTTATTGCATTTTGCAGTAACTCTTTTTATGATTCATGCCCTCAGTATCTCTGTGCTGTGGTTGTTGTGTATAAAAGCACTGTGCAACGTTGCTTCTCTGTTTTACAGGTGTAGTCTTGAAGATAGTGAAAACTGAGAAGGAATATTCATTGCAGACCTTGTTTCTTAATGCATATGTGTTACCAGAACTGAGAAACCACAGACGAGGTGTATGTGCAAGGGAACTGAGGGAAATTAGCCTTAAAAAATAGTATGTTTTTTTTAACATGTTTGTGAAGGAGTAAAACAAAAAAAAAAAATTGAGGAATAGAAAAAATATGGAATAAAAAGGTAGAAAGTAGCTTATAGGTAAATAACAGGATAAGAGTTTAAAGCTCACTAAAAAATCTGAACATGATTAGTTTAGTGAATTAAGATGATAACCATGTTGTCTGTATGTGGGAAGGACTGTGCGTGGATTATGAAAATGCACTTGATGATAGCTTTTTTAGCAAACCTTCATAGCTACATGGCTGTTCACTGTCTGATTCTCAGACCTAAATTCCAGTGGCTGAAAAGTGCCTCATTGTCATCCTGTAAATAATGATCTGTATCCAGCCTCCAACTGATGTAGTACTGAAAGACTGACGGGCTGTGATAGTTGGAAAATCTCCTCCTACTCTTAAGTATGTGTATGGGTGTCAAAAGAAGTGTCATTTAGGGTCTGGAGTTTTATTTTGATCATATTTATTATTATTATGCTTATTTTCTTATTAACATTTTGCAGGAAGAATGACATAGTTGTTTCCTGTAGCTTTGTTCTGAGCAACCAGTCAGGAAATAATCAAGTTATAGAAAGTCAGCAACACAATATATTTCAGTATTTTGTTTTATTTTAATTTTGAAACAGGGTTGAAAATGGAATAGTTTTAGCAACTGTAAGTAGAATTCTAGTGGTGTGATTCAACTTCCAGCTATAAAAATACTCCTGTTCATTTCAGTGAAGGTCCAGCTGTCTGACAATGAATTTATAGCCCACATCTTTCTTTTTTTTTTTTTTTAAATTCATTTTATTTTATTTGGGATTAGGATAGGATTTTGTTTTGCAGATCTTACCACTCTTGATCTTTGGGCAACATCAATACCTTGGATTGTAAATTATTTAGAAATTTCAGGGGGAAGACAAGAGTCCCCAAATACTGAATACATTCAAATTTTAAACAGTTGATATGTAGGCCTGAATTTGTGAGTAAACATAATGAAGTTGGGAGGGCTGGCATAGAAAGGCAAATTTCTAGAACAGAATCCTCACTACAGTCGAAGATAGGTGAAACTGCCCTTCAGCCTGGACAACAATCAAAAATGATCTGTCTTTACTATTTGAATTTTATCTTTCCTTAGTCTGTTTTTTGTTGTCTTTTTTTTTTTTTTTGACAGTGATGCCAACTTAAGCATTACTTTTTATCTGGTCTCCAGAGACAAGTGATTTTGATCATCAAAATACAGAAAGAAATGCAAATCAGAGAAAAAAATCCCAGAGCAGGCTCAAAATAACTCTAACGAATAAATGATTAGAACTCCTATCTGGTAAGAACTGTGGAGTTTCTACCTTGATCATTTCAACAGCATAAAGTACAGAGTTAGGCATTTTGTATCATCCTTAACTAGATTTTTCTGTATCATAGCTGTGCCATACAAGTACTGAAATACCTGTAGTTATGCATGTACTTACGGTCACAATTCATTTGCATGTTATGCTGGTCTTTTTCTGTGTTCTGTCTTGTTTAAAGAACATAATGCATTGCAATAAAATTGAGGTATTAAAGAAGCCCTCAAATAAGCTACAAGAGCTTAAAATTAAAATTAAAAAAATAATGCTGCAGCTTTACTAGAGAGAGAAAGAGCACACTGAGCAGCGGCATATTCCTTTAGATTTTGAAAACAACTGACTTTGGTGTCAGTGTCTGATTTTATTCTTTTTTTTCAAAGTTCAGGTATTTGAATTAAGGAAATAATAATTTTTCAATGTGTTTCTTTTTAAAAAACAGATAACAAGTGAAATATTTGGGAAAAAAAAAATATATAGCTGTGTATGCCTTGACTGACATCAGAAGAAGGCTATGTTGTAGCTACTGGTGTTTGCAAGGTGTTAACTTACCAAGTGGAGTGATGCCACAGAATTCTCAAATAAGAAGAATTCCTTCTCAATGAAGAATTGTTTTAAATTTTGTAATAAACATTTGTCTGTCCATAGTGCAGTGATAGCAGGGGAAGGGAAATAAATGTTTTCTGCTTATATTTTACAGCTGGGAAAATGAACAGGTAAGGAAAGTTACTGTGTTACAGCTTAGATATATACTCAGAGCTTTCTGGCTACCAGTTATGCCCCTAAGTTTTTGGCTACGGATAAGGAACAGAACAACATGATAAAGGAAGGGCCATGCATTCAGGGAATGAAACTACCTACTATATTACCATATATCCTTCAGTTGCTCCAATAATAAATCCCAATTACCTTTTTTTTGTGTGTAATCATTTGGTCTCATTGGCTTCAGCACTTTTAAAAGGGTTCTTTAAATTAACCATATGCCTAAGTGATTTGCTGAATAGTTATGTTCTTAAAGGTTTTTCTTGAAGCCAGGCTTTTATTTATATTTTAGATGGCTTCAAGGCGGTGCTTACCCAAAATGTAGGGGCCATGGAGCGATGTAATAGGATCCATGAGTGGAAATGCTGCCCTGGCCTGTTGTCATCATTTTACCCAGGGATAATTCTCCGTGAAGAGGGAATAACTTCTACTGCTGCTGTTTGATCAGTGTAAGCTTTTGACAGCACTCGAGCGGCGGGAAAGGGAGGAGGGAGAGCTGCCCTGGATGACAGGAGGAACTCAGGACAGGGAGAACGAAACTGGAAGGAAGTCCCAAAAAAAGACACCTTGAAGCCCTCATGCAGGCGAGGTTCACTGCAGAGCTCCTGCTGAAACTAGTCAGAAGTCCTCTAAGGAAATGTCTGGGGAAATTAGATGGTTTCGATATATATAATTTCTATACCAGAATGGCTGGGATACTGCACGTGTGAGGACCATGTAGATGTGAGTTGAGAATATCACGTAGGCTTCTGAGAGGTGTTTTTCAACATTAGCTTTTAAATACTCAGATAATAGGCAGAAATCATAGAATCATAGAATCATTATGATTGGAAAAGACCTCTAAGGTCATCGAGTCCAACTGTCAACCCAACACCACCATGCCCACTAAACCATGTCCCTAAGCGTCTTACCTACACATCTTTTAAATACTTCGAGGGATGGTGACTCAACCACTTCCCTGGGCAGCCTATTCCAATGTTGAACCACTCTTTCAGTAAAGAAATTTTTCCTAATATCCAATCTAAACCTCCCTTGGCACAACTTGAGGCCGTTTCCTCTCGTTCTGTCACTAAATTCACACATTTGGGTGTTTTCTTTGGCATAACCTAGGGCTGATATGCCCCTATGTTTCTGATATTGCAAACACATCTGTCTCAGCACATTTCAACTCTCTCAGGTGGTAACAGGCAGACGTACGTGCAGGAGCGTGGCAGCCCTCCTTGGTGACCGGCATAAGTTTTACAGGTCAGGCACACTTGTTTTTTCCCTTCACACATTGTGCTGGAAAATACTTAATCCCTGTCATAAAGTTTATCTGATAAAGAATAATAAATACTGTTTTCACTGTTAGAAATACCTTCATTTTTATCATCAGGAAGATAAACCACAGGCATGCCTTTAAAATCCAATTGTATTATATGCTCATCTATACTGTACCCTGTCTCATTCAAACTAGACAAATAAAATGCCATATTGAATTATTTCTCTGGGTACCAATATTTAATCCTAACTGTTTGATACCTCGATATATGTTTGCATTCTAACATCTGGGGAAAAAAAATATGGGAGTCCCAGTTGTTCGATTTTTTTTTTACATTTTCATAGGTACCTGAGCTACACTGTATTTTTGCAGCTTAGCAGATGAAGGGTCTGACACTGTATTCCAATTTGCAGAACACCAAATATTATCTACTAAAAGTCTACTGTGATGAACTAATATTTTCCATGACAATTTCCAAATTTTTCATTCAAAACAGAATCTGACAGGATTTTGGTTTTAAGGTAAAGCAAAGTCAGATTTTCAGAACTGCAACTGTATTCCCACATGCAGAAATAGATAAACTCAAGCTCTTGGATAGATTTATGAACCTGGGCAACTCAGAACCTCATTCTTCTCCTTGGCTGTTTTTCTCCCTAATCTCCTGTCTGCATTTAGGGACTCCCTTCTGACAATGAAGTAGTATGGCGATATGAGAAATGGAGTCTAACCAGAATTCTCAGGCCTGTATTAATTTTGTTTATTTATTTTGTTTGCTGTTTCATATTTTGTTTCTTCAATTCCACTTGAGAAATATGATCTTATCTGTGTAAATATACTTTTTTTGTTGTTTACTTATGGGAAACAAAAAAAATCCCATTTTCTGAAAAAGGTCACCATATTTTTAGAAGGAACAGGATTCTTCCAATCCAGAGAATTTTGTGAGACTAGCTGTTGTAAAACCAAGAGGAGTTTGCATGTAACAGTAGCATGTAGCAGTATATTCTGAAAGTACAATTGGAAAAGTTACCAACATCATATCTTTCATTAGGCTGATGAATTCCCATGAACTTCTATTGTTACAGATGTTCACATCAGTTCTGAATATTTTTCCACTGTCTTTCCACTGTAAATTAGTTCTACATTTCAACAAATTCCCAAATATTTCTACAGATCTTATGCCCCAATTCTGCAAAGCAATGTATCATTTAATCTTAGCATTAATTTCAAGCATATTTAAATACTTCTTTAAAAGAGATTTAAGGCATACAGCTTTTAATTTTAAACTACTACTTGTCTAAATCTCCATTCTATATGTAGAATAGCAGATGACCCATACTGATTACACACTCATTAAACTAAGAATACTGAGGAAAATTCTGCTAGTAATATTTAAGATAAGAGGGAAATAATATAAGCATGTCAGACATTTGCTGTCAGAGCTTTTTGTCTTAAGAGATATTTTCTCACCTGTATTTTATTACAACACAATTTAAAATTACGCATTATGGTGACATACAACATTCAGTGTTGTTCTTTTTTTTGGCCACAGGCCATATGAAGAACAAATGACCTTTAAAGATGTTTTTTTTCAAATACTTGGTTTTTTTAAGAGGACACTCACTGCATCTTTCTTTTAAATTTGTACAATAAAAAACTGGCATGTCACACCTTGGTAATGTACAATATATTTGCTTTTGCCACCAGTTCCTTTCCTAAAGCAGATCTTTAACTTGTGAGCAGAAATTTCATTTTCCTTTCTTGTACATTTCTCATATGGGGACCACACTTTGACATTGTATTTTCTTGTTTCACAAACCTCGTGTTTTGAAAAACGTATGCTGATGCCCTGGAGAGTCTTCAGGACCTAATCTTATTGGAGTCAGAGGTGTATGTAAAAACTATATACCTTTCTTTTAATATTTCTTTTTGTACCATGCAAATAAAAAGAGTTATGACACACAAATATGTCTGTGCAAGCAACTGTTTTTTCTTAGTTCACTGACCTGGAAGATTAGGGTGACCTAAAAAAACTATTCATTTTGGAATCAAAGCATGAAAGTTTCAAAACAAAATGATTTCACCTTTCTAAGTATTATTTCAGAGAAGTTTGTGGTGAAGCTGTTCAGCACAAATTTTGAAATATCTTTGATTAAGCTGAACTTTAGTTTTTCAGTGATTTGTCTACTCTCCAAAATTCAAAGTGTTTAGAATTGTGCACCCAAGGTCAAAACCCATTGCAAAGCCTTTTAAAGACTTTTTAACATTTGAAATGTTTATAATGACAATCTTAGCTGAAGATCGATGTTTTTTTGCAACATAGCTATTGCAAATTTATGTGCAGACTAAGCTGTGCACTAAGAACTAGATCTGAGGTTGTCTTGGAGGCTGCATATTGTGTGTATCAAGATCTTTTTAACAGTAGAATCCTAGCAGAAATGTAAACAGCCTTTTATCCCAGTTGTCAACGTGCAAGAGGTATGTAATTGCAGATCTGTAAACATAGCTAAAATGTTCTTAAGCATTAAATATTTCTAGGATTTGGGTTTTTTTTCATAGACATTTCCCAGTATTTTTAGCCTCTCTCACATGACAAATACCAGCAGAGAAAACAAGATTTCTTTTCCTCTAGAAGAGGCATAGAATTACACCCTTTTTTCCATGCACCTTGAGTATTTTAAAAGTACAAGCATAATTAAGTTGTTTGCAAGCCACTCACTATTTTGTCTATGTGCCTCCGGTCCCAACCGGCTTAATGTGTTCCTGTGTTTGTCATTAGACTGTCTGAGCACCCTCAAGAAATTGGGTGGATGCACTGTACGGTCAAAGCTGATGCTACTGATCTCCAACCATCTTCAAATTTACTCACTACAGTGGCTTTCACTAATTCACAGTTTTATTAAGCTACCGGTAAGAACCTGACAAATCACCTTTCTATGCCTAAAAACCCCACTGAGCCTGTAAAAGGCAGGTGATAATACTGAAAAGCTGCATTGAATTGTAATTGAAATTAGCCTAACCTGAAGGAGGAATGTATTTTTCTTCCTAAGAATACAGTTAATATTGCCATTGCTGTAGGTAAAAACATCATTAATATTTACAGTTCTGTAATGGATTATATTACACTGTATACAGATCACCTCTTACGCTGGAAAATTATAATGCTCGAATGCAAAAGATTCAAGTAAAATGAAGGGAGCGGTTCTCTGGCCAAGGGGACTGCAACTGGCCACAGCTCCTCCAGATGTTTACAGAGGACCTGTTCAGCTGTCGACATCTGGTGTCAGCCCAAAAGGTGAGTATCTGAAAGTGTTGGTTCACAGCCAGCTCCAGGCACCAGACAGGCTGTTGTGGAGACCAAAGAGCAGAAGTGTTTGGGAGCCAGGCTGCGAAGCACCTCGCAGTCAGCTCCCTTCAGGCATTGTGCCTCTGCTGTGCAAAGTGGAGGCAAGCCAGGACGAGGAACCCGAGACACATGAGATATCCTGAAAGACCCAGGCAATGGCAGGTATTCTGAAAGCAAAACTTAACCGAAATAGCTCGGAGAGCAGGTATAGACTTTGTGACAATGTGTTATACCTGTTGTGGTTTGTGCTTGTAAAAGCATGTCTGTATTTTAACAAGATGGCAAGGCTGATGGTGGCTCTTCTGAAGACAGAAGCGAAGGTGATGAAACAGCTCTGCGGCTGATGCTGTGCCATGAGCCAAGAGCCAACCCATGCCATGAACGTGGCTGGCCCAAATGGGGCTCCATCCGACCCCAGCTCTTCCTTCTTGCAAAGTTTTAGGATCAATATCAATAGATAAAAAAGGAATCGAGCTCTCTGACATACAGAGGTTTTACATCACTTCATCTCCAATGAAACTGAAGTTGCATCTGGTTTTTACCAGTAAGAGTTATCTAAAGATGCTGAGTGTTGTCTTTCAGTCTGTGGAAAGCACCAAGTGCTATGCTATGCAAGTGTGATACTTTTGCAGGAAAGAAAAACTAGAAAAAAGAGAAAAATAGCTTTTTTTCCCCTGATGCTGTACTGTAATTGGTTTAACCTCTGAAAATTATCTTTAAGAGGATTTTTTGGCCAGAGTGTGGGAAACTAAACAGATAAGTTCTGTGTTAAATTTCAGCTGAATATGATTTGAAATGGAGTTGATATTAAAACCTGAAAATAATAGTTTAAAAATGAAAAAAAAAAGCCCCCCTCAAGGAAAAAAAAAAAAAATCCATAGCACATCAGTCTAAACTGTGATGCATCAGAAATATCAGTATGGGACTGCATGTGTTTATTACGTCTCAGTGTGTTCATAGAATCATAGAA
>VZTQ01008911.1:8809-19546 GCA_013400755.1 Pelecanoides urinatrix | reverse complement strand
ATACTTTGAGCATTTAGATTAACTAATCATCTAGTTGTTGAATTTCAGAAAGGATACTGTTATTTTGCACACTAATGAAAAAATTTTTGGGGAGGGGCAATTTTTCTGCTGTTTTTGTTTAGCTCACTTTCTGGTCATCATCCTTTCAGCAAAGTTCAGTACAACATTTGAACCTCTGAGGAGGATTTTGCATTAGAATTGATCATGCAATATTTTAAGAGTTAAAAAGTAAGCTTCTCTTCTTTTCTTTTCTTTTTTGAAAAAACTTTACAAGATGATTCCACACATCTTAATTAAAGACACAAGACTAAAGGAACAATCACGTGGCACAGCTGCAGCTTTGGAAGGTCCACTGAATAATCAACCTCTTTTTTTTCCCTTTCTTTGGCTAGTGTTTCTGCCTGTCTATAAATAAGGATAGAAAACAGACTTTGGGTTATGCAGTCCTTCTTATCCACAAGGGTGAAAGTTTACAATGTACTTCAGTTTAGCAACTGATACATACAAACTCTTAACTGTTCTCAAGAGGTATTAGAATAATTCCTGCTCATGTAAACTATTGTACTGGGTGATCTGCAAACATAAATACTGAAAAGGCTGTATCTGCCCTAGAGCCATTACAATAGTACAAGACAAAAGACAATACAAGTGGCCAGATAGAGGGCTCACAAGAATCAGACTGACAATACTGATAAGCACATCATACAGAAATGATAGGGCAGTAACTTCTGTCTGCTTCTTTTTGGCTACAGTGACAACAGAAAGTTGTCTATCACTATATTAGTTTTCATATTAGTAATACTGCATTTTACATTCTGTTAATTATTATTACTTTCATATTGCAAATGATGCTTACCAGGAACAATTTATTCCCCATGCAAACATGCGCAATACTGTGACAAATGGTGACAATCAAAAGGTAGTTTATATTGGAATTAACACAAAATCTAGGACAAGGAATTAAAGACAATGTTGCCTTATCAAAACCAGAAAGGTAGTTTATCTAGGCTATAATTATTCCAGCTAAAATTTGGCCAGATTACTGAAGTTAATTCTTCTGTTCTTTAAAATGTCCAGCAAAATTGATAGGGTGTATTAAATGTCAGAAAACTTATCCAGAAAAAATGTAATAAAGCAAAAAAACTCTTATAGCAAGGCTGGGACATGTTGTAGTGTTCCTGGAACTCATGGTTCAAGTTAGCTGGCATGCTGATTCATAAATACCCTTCACAGCAGCAACAACTTCAAATGTTCCTTCAGCTTCTCATAGGCAAACTGCCCTGCACTGACAATGATCTAGTTGAACTGATACTTTATTTCATTCACATTTTCTTCTCCCCCTTTCTTTAACAAGAATTAAATATCAATATGCAGGAAAGGGAAACAGAAAATAACTAGACACCATTTTTCTTCATATTCATTTTTCATATGCACCCCATAAGTAAAGATGTATATACAATTCAGTGACATTTATTCAAATTAATTATGGTGGGCTTTTTGGAATGAATAATTCAAGTTTGCTGTATTAACATAATCCTACAATAACTTTGTTTATATATGAAGGGATTATCTTATTATATTTTATGTCCCCAAGTCCTCCCTTATTATGTTATATATCCCCAAGTTTAGGGGTTTATTAGCGCTGAGTTGTAAACAAGAGATACATTTTTCCTAATAAAAGGAAAGATCTGTTTCCGGCTTTATCTAACAAAGATTGAAGCTTTAAATAAAATTGAAATTGTATTTACCTGTGCATAAAGTATCACATTGCACCATGACACAGGCGTCCTCACAGAGTATGTTTATTTCTCTCATTTATGCACTTAGACATCTTAATGATGTCTAAGCAAATATAAAATGTCTATGTATTTATATTTTTTTTTAATCTTTTGTCTGTAATAAAGTGTTGAAAAGCAAAATTGAAACCAAATCTCCAAGAAGTGTTGTAATTGTAATTTATAATCTGTGAAACCTACATTTGACTTCTAAAAAGCTATATAAAATGTAGCCAATCTTCTGAAAAAAGCCTTTAATAAAACTGATTTCCACTTCCAGAAGAACTACTTTATTTTTTAACACAATTTAATCTTGGATATTTTTATTTCTCCTACTCTATAATGGCCAATTTAAATCACAGGGAATTTTGATCTAGTCTCATGTGGTTTTGGTCCTTCCTTGTGTATCATGTCCCTGTCTCATCGTGTTGACTCCTTTTCTCCACTTGAAGATTCTTGAGAAAAGTGAATTAACAAATCCTTAATGACAGAGACTGTTTCTAAGTTGCTTGTTTCTGCTGTTACCTAGGTAGGCAGAGAAAAATGTCAGTATTTTTTTTTTTATTTAGGATGTCATGTGATCTGTTTAATCTAGACTGCATATAGATTGCCAAACTTACTTTGGGCTGCATATAGACTCTTAAACTCATACATGCTTTATTCCTGGCTCCCCCATTGTTCAATTCATGGAACCTGTTGGAATACACACTGTTTTTCTCTCATGCTGAACACCCATGTTTTCTTAAATTACAGTGAAGAGATGCACACCTCTCACTTGGATATGCAGTGGAATGCCTTTGTACAGATCACCAGAACTCATATATTAGGAAGTTTATAATCCATAAATTTGGATCTCCCAGTTTACACTTAGCTTTTGGCTTGAAATTTCTGCTTAAGTTTCCAATGTTTAAGAACACAGCACTCCAAGTCAAAAAGCAAGACTTCCTCTGCAACGTACAATGTGAAACAGAAGTCTCTGAAGACCTCCAAGATCAATCCTGTTATGTTTTGGAGTGGGAAAAAAGAATAAGAAGAAGAAAAAAGAAAGCTTCCATTAGGTTCTCATTAAAAATATAAAGGAAGAGTAGTATATAAAATCAATGTTCTATTAATATCAAAGTAGTCTATAGCGTATACTGTAGTTAAGAACTGATGGATAAATAAACTAAGTTTATTTACTAAATAGTAAAAAATAGTTTAAAAAAACCATTTGAACAAACCATGGAAACAGAGATTTTCAGGCTAGATAACTTGCACTGATAAGAGCAATTTAGCTCCTGATTGGCTACTGCCAAAGGTCACTTTATTTGCTATCATGTATCTTCTCTGCCCTGCAACGTAGAAGCACCCTTGTCTTTATATACTTTTCCAGGAATGGAATGTGTGAAAAAAAGAAATGTGGCCAAGTTATTTAGATTAATAAGGAAGCTATAATCATAGCACGTGGCCAAAAATACACAATCCTTGTGAAACCGAAGGTCACTGTGTTGAAATGTTGGAAGAACTGGGTTTGTTTATCTGTTTAAATAAAATTAACAATAAGAAAATAAGAACATTTCTCTTTTATGAGAGAGGCATGGAAAACTATTTCTTAGTCCTACTCCCTGACTATTGTCAGGACTAGTCCCACTTTCAGTACTACTTTTTGTTTGAAGGGTTGTAGAGAGAGTGGTATGTGCATTATTAAAATAACCTAAATGTGGTAATTTTCATTATACTTATAGTATACTTTCCAACAAAATAAAAACAGGACTGCACAGTTCCAGTTTGAATGACTATGAAATAGTGAGATACCATTATTTTTATGACACTGAATGCGCGTTCTGGATTTAGTATGTTCTTGAAATTTTGAAGGAGTAAATTCAACCTTGCGTTTTCAGTAAATGGTAGCAGAAAGGCAAAAGGCTAATATAAAGGAAATGTAGAGAAAACAATCAGCCTGAGAATCTGTAGCTAATGTAAGACTGTCCTGTTTTCGTTTTATTTTAGCCATCTTGCAATGACATTTTGCCAATGTGGAAAAAAGGCCTAGTGCTATAAAACGTGTCAAATTTTGCAAAGACAGCGCATTATATGATGGATGTCTCTTCTATATAGTATGCACGATGAATTTTCTAGCTTATCTACTAATACACTCAAGATGTGTGTGCAGGAGAGTGGCAGAGAGAGGTTTTGTGTTGTGGGGTTGTGTTCGCGCCCCCCGCCCCCCCCCCCCCCCCCCCCCCCGTTTGTTTTTTCTGAGTCAGATCTCTGGATTTTCTTTATTCTATGTTAATTACTTCAAATGCCAAAATAAGTTTATATTTGCAATTATGTCTTTCCAAACAATCTCCAGTTTCCAAAACATGTGAGTGTCCCATGTTAGACAAAAAAATGATGAAAACTCTACAGCACAAAAACGAAGAAGACAATTTCGTACAAAAAAGTTTACTGTGTGTTTCAAAATGGAGGAAAAAATCAGATACCAACATTTCATTTAAAGAACAGAAAAACCCCTAACTTAAGATATTAAAACTTTCATAATCCACCTGGGATGAGACAAAGATGATCCTGAATATTACTGAATGCTCTTTTAGAGGCTGAGTAAGCTGGCCCATGGCAGCACACCACGGCTGTAGTGGTCACAGCAGTGACTGAAGAAGGACAGAGGTACTGAATGTTTTAAGTACTAAGGAATACCACCCTATCATTAAGATAACTGGATTGCATTTTGTTATTAGCAAATGAAAATCATGCAAATGCAGAAAATCAGAATATTTGATTCATACTTATAAGATTATCCTGTTTGGGAATTTCAGAAACATCTCATCCAAAGGAAGTCAAACTATACTAGTGTTTGTCTGCAATTTCCTAATCCTTAGGCTCACTATAGACCAGCCAGATTACATGGTATAAGAGCAATTAGAGGACTGAATTTCCTTATGTCATGAGGAACTTCATTCCCTCTAGTAAATATTCAGCTGAGAGCACTATTGTGGCAGCATTTGTTCTGGACTGTCCCTGAACTGTACGTCATGAGCAGCTGATGGAGTTCACTCTCATGGTTTAGTGTGTGAGACAGAAAAGAGATGGCTGTCCATTTGAGGAGCTGCATTCAGAAGAGAGACTGCTTGTGCTTCCTCCAGTCCTTCACAGATTTTTACAGCAATCTCTAATGGAGGATTTAGTGAGTGACAGCTCTAAATGATTTAGGAGAGTCCCAAATCCATACACTGCTTCTGTGAAGTCCGTTATTATCCCACAGACAGATGTGAAAGGACTTTCCTTAAGGCGTAGCTTCAAATGGCCAGAGTAACTTTTGGAAAGTGAGAATGAGACACCAGAGATCAAATATTTATTCCCACTGAATTTACTATAAGAAATGCCCACAATATAGATAGCTAAAATGTGCACTCTGAAAACATAGAGGAAATAAATTCATCAGGGCTTTTTTCTTGACTAAATAGAGTGATCATCTTATGAGGACATTTCCTTCCCTCTGAAATCTGGAATAATTACACTGACATCTGCCCCCCCCCAACCTTACAAGAGGTAGAGTATTATTCATTTTGTCTCTATCAAAGACATGCAAAAGCATTGGCAAAATCTGTCAACTCAGGCAAGAACCATCTCTCAAACAAAATTTAAAGAAAAGAATTACAGAGAATTATTGCAACAGAAAGGTGGTGGGATACTGTTAATAACCGTTCATGTAAAATAAAGATAAAAATATGGTTGCACTTCAACATATAAAATGCAGTCAGCCTACATAGCTCTTCTTTGCTGTACAGAAAAAGGTAATAAAGATGGAGAAAAAGAGAAGCAGACATAATTTTGAATTTTCTAACTGAGGAACTCTTGTCTTTGACTTTCAAATGTGATGAGCTTTGATAGACTTTGTACACTTCATCCCACCTGCAGTTTCTTGAATTCATGCCTTGATTTGTGTCAACTGACTTACTGACTTTTTATCAAGTTGTTCAAATATACAGTGCCTTCATTCACTACCCAAGTTTTCTGCCTCATGTGAGACAGAAAAGCCCACTAAGCTGTCATTGAACAGCGGTCATTACTTCTGAACTCCTGTACTTCTGTGGGATGAGGGTGGCGATTGATTTATCACTATTTTAATAGATACTTGACCTGTGAGTCAATAGAAATGTTTCATTCAGTGGTGGCAGAGGGCAAATGATCCTATTTTGTGAACACCATGGATAATACAAGTGCTCTAGTTTTTCTTGATTTCCTGAGAGAGTTATTACAATTGTCTGTTGCTTGATATTTACTAATCTTATTAGTTAAGAAAAAAACTTACAGCTTAACATCACTCTGTTACTCCTTAAGTACTATCCAGATGAATTTACAATCAAATGAAAGAAAATAAATTATATATCTTACATGTATATATGAATTTCCAAGGGGTTTTATTTTTTGGCAAGAAGAGGTTAAACTCATTCAAGTGCAGTTTTCACATGCCTTCTGTTCAAATTACTCAACATGAATTTAAGAATTTTATAGGCTAAACCATACAGATTAAATAAAAATTTTAAAGTATGTTTTTACAAAAAAAAATTAAATAGAGCAGAAGTAAGCAACTTTCTGAAAGAACAAGATGAACTCTCATGGACCAAGGTGAGGCTGACTGGCCTATAGTTCCCCAGATACTTCTGATTGCTGTCTTGGAGACAGGAAGGACCTTTGCTTTCTTCCAGTTCTCTGCCAGATCCAGCAGTTCATCTCCCCTTGCTGGTTCCTTGATTACCTCTGTCAAGAAGTTGTTGACAATGCACTTCAGAAACCTCCTGGATACATTGGGGTGGATCAATTCTCCCAAGCAGATAAGGGCCTACAAGTGTGGGGCTTCTTCCAGTTGTCTGAAGAAGACCTGATCTTTATTCCTCATCAAGACAGTTTGTAGCAGACACCTATCACAATGTTTCCTACTTTGGTCTGCACACTAATTTGGCTGGCCCATCACCCAACCAAAGAGCTCCACAAATCCTGCTGCTGTCCTACATGAAGGGCAACTCTTTCTTCCTATCCGTCTGTCCTTCCTAAAGAGCCTGCACCTATCCATGGCTGCACTCCAGCTGTTGATTACAAAGTCCTTAGTGTTTACATGAATCCTCATTCTTTGCTTGCCAACTTGGTCCACTGCTTCCTCATTGGATTGTTGGCGATTCTCTCCCTCCCTTCTTGTTAGTAGTTTAATGCTCCCTTCTTGAGGTTGCCAAGCCTGATTACAAAGATGCTTTTCCCTGCTTGGTCAGGTGGATCCCTTCCCTTCCAAGCAATCCTCAGAAAGAGTCACATGGTCATAAAAATTAAAACTGTTGCCAACACCAAATGTGCAACCAGCTTTTGACCTTCAAGATCCATCCACTCCTCCCCAAGCCTTTCCCATTCACCAGCAAGGCCAAGGCAAAACCACCAGGTACCAAGCCCTTCATCCTCATTCCCTGGAGATGTGAGGTCACTCCTTAGGAGCTCCTAATCTCCTGGCCATATTGTTAGTGCCCACATGGAGAAGAAATGTGGAAAAACAGTTTGTCCAACTAACAAGCTGGACAAACCTTGTCAGCCTATCCATGATGTCCTGGACCAAAACACTCAGCATGTAGCAAATGTCCCCTGCCAGTAAGCTGAGTCAGCAGAACAACCTCCACCCCTGCAGCAGGGAGTCTCCCACCACCATTTTTTGCCATATCCTTCCAGTGCTGCCACAGGTCTTAGGCACAGGCAGCTCGGAGGCTTCATTGGGCAGAAGTCCATGCTCATGCCTGTGATGGGGCTCCACACCTGCTTTGCAGGTCATAGATGCAGGTGGAGCAGCAACAGTCATCCTGGTACCAGATTTCACAAGCTCCCAGCCTTTACCAACTTGGTCGTCTCCATTTTCCAGCCTGACAAGCACAGGTGCTGCCTGTCCCTCCTTGGTGCAACTAGAGGTTTAGGCTCTTGTAGTGCAGTGCCTTGAGAGACATTAGGTCCATTTCCTTTTTGTTGCCCCTGACACTGTGTAATATGCTGACCTCCTCCCACAGCTCTGCTACTCACGTTGCAGACCCTTTACCAATGCATGCCTGCTGCAAGTGTTGAGACCATTGCTTGTGGTCCCAGCAGTCACTGCAGCCCCTAACCTACAGAGCTACAGCCTCCTATGGGAGCTCATGCTGGGTAAAGGCTTCTGATTTGCCTGGGGGCTGCCAAGGACTGTGCACCATGGTGCATGCCTACCATTGCTGAGCACACAAACTCTGTTATGTTAGAAAATGTATTTTATTTGGCCTTCTGGAAACTTTGAAAATGTGTAATGATAGAAAACATAAAATTAAATTAATGATAAATTAATGTAACTTAACATGTTTCAATTCCAGAACAACATCAAAGGTATTAATAAACAGTCTCTTTGAATCTTCAGATTTGTGATTGAAGAAAGCAGAAACAAAGACTGCCTAGAAAATGTGGTTTTGAGGAAAATCAGAAGACAGAAATGAAGTCTTAGAGTACTCACTGCAATGATTCATGTAGTCAAGACAACAAAAGTCTTACACTGAATACAGAGTCAGTTCCTTCCCACAGGGGTCTGTTGCTGAAATGAAACTACAGCCAATCAACAGATTAGTAAGATTTTCTGAAGTTAAATGTATAAAACTAGGAATTTAATTAAATGCTGAAAGAGCTATAAAAACATAGAGGGGAAAATATTCAAATAGTAAACTAATTTTGAAAAATATATTCCTAGAAAGTCAAAAACTTTGAAGGAAGGAGCTACAATATTCATTATGAATGAATATAAACATATTTGCAACAAACAACAGATTCTCAGACAGTTATGTATACGCTGTCAGGGACATTCATTGACAGTTGCTGTCTAGTCCTCTGTGCCTAATAGTAACTGGCCATCATTAACACACCCTTGTTATTGTCTACAAATTCTGTTTTTCTATAAAGATCTATCACTATGTTGAAGAAATTCAGATTAAAAAATTGCAACTTGCAAGTATCAGTGAATCAAGAAATTTTCACAATTTGGCCGGTAGCATTTTACTTATACAGCTTCAGAAGAGGAAACAGAGTTTGTCAAATACTTGGGGAATTACTCAGCCCTTGGAAAAATATTCATTTGAAATGAATGGAAAAGCATAAATGCAAACAACTCAACATGCAAATAGCAAGAATGCATGTTAAATCTGCCTGTAGCAACCTTACTTTATGCTGCTACTTCTTCGGAATACACTCCATATTTATCCTCTATAATTAAAAAACCTGAAAATCAACAAACTTCCAAAGACAGAGGCATGCTTATCAGAAGTAATTTGACTCTACCTTTTCTAGTTTGCATTTCCATTACTAAAAGAGAGAAGGAAGCTCACATTCTGCAAAGAATGGAAGATACAGTAGAATAAAAAAATTGGTTCTTTCAGAGTGCTTTTATGAAAAGTGCTATGAAAAAAAACGTGCAGAACAATTAACTGTGAATCAAAATGTGACCAGATTATGTTAGAAGAACAGATGATGCAACAGGCTTTTTATGTCTAGGGTCTTAGATTTAGTACCTAAATCATAAATATAGATGAGTTATTTAGTCATATTCTAGCATTCATCTGTTTTGCCCAAAGTTCATCTGGAGCTATTTAAACCTAAGCGTTGAGATGACGTATGAGAGTCTGACATTAATAATCACATGAAATTATTTATGTGACACTAGCTAACCCTTGAAATTCTGGTCTTAATTTGGGAATTAGTCAGTCCTCCAATTGTTTTAAAACTTCAGTCATGGGTATAACTTCGATGTTTTGGGCACTGTGGTATTGCCAGATTAAAGATATTACTCCTCTACCCTACAAAGCCTCCAGCCTTCTGTTGAAGATACGTTTGAAGATGAAATAGGATACATCTGATACCAATACACTGAGTTTTGTTTAAAGCCTAAAACACTGTCATAATATAGCCATTTTGAATTTCTGTTATGTATTGTTTACCTGAATTTGCATTAGGCTTCCTCCATATTAAGTAGGAGCAAACTAAATGTTTTCAGTAAGACAACTGCTAGAATTGTATCATTACTGCCAAATAACACATTTTCAAACTCTTTTAAGCCAGCGTTTATTTAATTCAGTTGTGATACTGAATGTTTATACGTATTTCCACTAAAGCTTTATTGGTATATTTATGACTTAGGATATCTGGGACTTGTTTTCACTGATCTTACTGTTAGAAACCCCTATTAAGGCCTCCCTATTGAGAAATGATTGTAGCAACTGAGATAAAATGTGAAGACACTGTCTTAAAAATATTCTATTTCATTTGCAGAATCTGCATGTTATTCTTTTCTGAGATATGCAACAGAAAACCAGAGTTTATAGGCTAGCCAGAGCCTGTAAACCACATTAACATTCAGGGAAAATATCTTCTTTTTCAAATCTAGAAAACAGCACTTTTGAACTGATTACTTAATTACTTTATCCACCCACAAATGAAGATATTACTCTTCAGTACAGCTGGTCACAAATGTAATGCAAACCAGCCCTTCCCATGGAACTTTAAGATAAGAGCTGTGTTTTCACTGAATGTCTCCCCAGCATATCAATGAAATAAAATTGCATCCTGTGTGTACAATAAACATACTACAAGAAGTAACACATTTATACATACAACATTTTCTGTGAATGTTTTTTAAATTTCAATGGAAAAACCTGCTCACAAACTGCAGTATTAGGAACACTTGCCTTTATGAAATTTGAACTTGAATTCCATAAGAAATAAACTTAAAAAAATAGACCTCTTCTACAGCAAAATAACAGTTTAAATGAATGGTTGGAGTCAGAGAGACTGAACCTTATACAGAGGCAAGACACTACTAAGCAAATTGATTCAAAGAAACAAAACACTCCTGCTTTTCAAAGAAACAAAAACCTTTCCTGGATCCTCCTGAGTCCCTCTGAGAAAGCAATGCTCTTACCTCTGATCTGGCAACCCC
>VZTQ01008903.1:44824-107819 GCA_013400755.1 Pelecanoides urinatrix | reverse complement strand
TTAAAAAAGAAAATGAAACCATTATATATTCAAAGAGGTGAAATGGATATTACTTGGGGGGGAGGGCGGGGTGTGGGCGTGATGTATTAATTTTGACTTCCAAACTGAAAAAAAAAAAAAATTGGGACCCAATTATCACTCAATTGCTTAAGGCTGGATTTCCAACATGATATACAAAAATGGCAATTATACAATATTATATACTCTTAGAAAAACAGCACTAATAAAAGATCACTTCTGCAATTGCCTGCAAGTTCCGACTGGCCGGATCCCAAGTCCAACATCCACTAGGAAGGGAGGAGTGGATTTGGGCATTGTGTTAGCACAGTCAAAAAAGATACGGGGAAATAGAGACTTCATTCCCAAACCAAAATTGTGAACTGCGCTTAGTATCACGGCTTACAAAAGGTGGTGTGTTATCTGCATGTCAGGTATAAAAAAAATCTAGAATTTTCTTTATGGAAGCAGAGAGAAATGGCCTGTCCAGTAAGGCCCTGGGGGGAAACAAAGGTCAGGGCATGAAAAGCCACACCTGGTAATCTTCCTGAGAAGTATGATCTAACTGGAAAATACTGTCTGTTCTTTGGAAGCACAGTTTTGATAAATCTTTTTCAAGTCATTGACAGATTTCCACTGGAAACTTTGTTGATTTTCTACCACGTTGGCTGGGAGGTTACTCACGAGTCAGAGCTTCTTTGAGCTGCTGTTGCAGTTGCATCTTGCCATGTAAATGATCCCCGAGCCAGTCACTCCTCACTTCTGAGCAGCTGGCATGAGGTGCTGCTGGTCCTTACCACTTAGGGAACCAGTTGGGCCGTGTCATGGGAAGGTGTGGGTGTTCCTTTTCCAAGGAAGTCCATGTGGGAGGACTGTGTGAGACCAGAGGTGCAGAAAAAAGTACAGAAAAGGAACATCTCTTAGTGGATTACTTGTGGATGACATTCTTTTATATGTTGCTGTTGTCAGTTACCAAATAATTAATTACAGAATACTAATGGTATGTGAGCTCGAGTTATTCAGCCCTAGAACTACTAGAAGTCTCTCCCATTCCTATGATTTTATGAGGTTTTTCTGAATACAGACAAACAGAAGAAAAGACTGAAGTTCCAAGTACTGTATCTAGAGAAAACAGGGATTTTGTTTATCATATCAGCTGAGATGACCAGGCTAAATGGAATTGCAGCTATAAGTGAGAATTGAGAACAAATGTCACAATTAACAGAGCTGTTGACTGTAGAAAGGACTTTTGAGGTACCTGGTCTTGGTGTGACACAGTGAGGTGTGCCGCAGGCTCTGTATCGGAAACCACTTGTATTCTCCACCTGGGCTTTGGAGTCCTTTTGGGCAATCCTACACCAACAGTCTGTTCCTCTTTTCATTGACAAAGTACAGAAGTGTGGAAACTTTCCTGGGGGCTTAATGTCTTCATTATGACAAATTTCTTAGAATGAATTTGTAAGAAAATAGGCAGCTGGGATTTAGTACTGGAGAGGTGGTACTCAAGGGAAGACTGACTACAGCATTCATGCTTACAGAGGGTAGAATTTTCTCTTTTCACTGGGTTGCCCCAGTGCAAAAGTTGCTTGTCCTGGTCCTGGATCATTTCCACTACAGTAAATAAGTTCATTAAATATCATCATATTATACACAGTAGGAACTGTGACATATTCATACAAGTACAAAGAATTTATCATCTAAACCAAACAATACCATATCTTCTCAAAAATACTGAGAAACTTGCTGCATATATACCGTGCTTTAGTACAGCAGAACTATGCCATGTAAAATCAGACTTCACAAAAGGTATATATATATTTTTTTTCACTGGTGCACTTAATGCTTGTAGCACTAAGAAATTACCCTGGCTAGTTACACTGGAAAGAGAAATTCTATTCTTAATATGTTATCATCACAATTCATATTATTCCACTTCTTTCCCCAACTTCCTCTTTGTTCCCAAGATATAGCAGGCGATGTCTATCAAAAATTCTCCATGAAGCATGCTAAATGAGTTTATGCTATTTGTACTACCATACACCAGTAATTTTATAATCTGCATGCATATTCATACATAGCTGTGATAAAATGCACACTTGTGGAACTAGGAGAGCAGATTTTATTTGTTTTATTGAGGACAGTAGGTTGGGCTGTTTCCACCAGGCCTTCTAAATCAGTTAAACTTTGGAAAATGGACTTGTTTTCTTCTGGCTGGTCCAGAATATCCAATTAACATTTCAGTGACTTAAGTGCATGTTATAATAATCCATCTCCTGAACCTGCCTTAATTGTTTATAGAAAAATAAGTTTGGGCCATAAAAAAGAAGTATTTTTGGGCTGGAAGATGATGAGCCTGGCAGTTCAGAATGCTGAACAGATGGTGGTGCAGAGTCCTGGACTGCACATTCAGCTGTGCTTTGGGGTGCCTGCAGATTAGGCCACCCCTTTGGAATGCTGCAGAGCCAACGAAGATCCATTCATATATATCCTTTTATAATAGCTGGTGTTGCAACCTATGTTGAACTGCAAAGATAGCAGTTGTTATTTTCATTTTCACATAATAATAGTGCCACATAAACTGCTGGATCTGCTTTCTAGCTGTGAATATAGGTAATCAGATGCTACCTAGCAGCTGTGCTTCTGTGGGAAGTTACTGTAAATATCTCAATTAAGTATTTTCATTCTTTGTATAAGTAGTGTTTGTTGAATATTGCTAAAATATATTAAGGTTTCAAGTTGTTAAACTGGAAGCAAACTCTTGTATTTCATTAATTATGTACAAAAGTATTCTGTTAATGCAATGTTATAGTTTATGCTAAATAAAAGTTTCTTTGGACTTTATGTAATTACTGCAAGTGTTTGATACTTGGAGATCTTAAAATCCATTCGTTTATAATAAAAATGAAAATCTATAGCTATGCTGTTCACACACAACCAAGGCTTAGATATTATTCTCCCACCAATGATCGCTTCAAATTGCATCTTCATCTCAGCAGTTGGGCAAGGGCAAAAAGGAAGAAGTTTGTGGATGTTATAGTACATTCTGAACATTAATACAGTTAAGTTATTTCATGCAACCCATAAGCAAGGATGGAACAAATCTGAGTCAAGAATCTTTCAGGAGAATGTTATCCTTACACCCTGCTCATATAATTAAAAGAGCACCCCTATCAATTACTTCTATGGGTCAGAACTACAGTATTTAAAAGAAAAGGGCTAGTTCTTAGCTTAAAACCAGCACCGTATCCTCTGTACCCACAAAATCAGAGAAGCAGGTCAAAATCACTAGTATAATATACTTCTGCTAGCAGTCTCATTTTGAAGACGGGGACTTTAGTCTTGCCTTAACTGTAAGTCACACCCAAGGAGCAATTCCCTAATAAAAAATGATGCCACATTCTCTGATACCTCTAGCTAAGGAGTGGTTTTATGATATATATGCCCATATAGAATGTGTAACACTAATTTTAAAACTAATGGGTCAGAAACTCAAAGCTGGATTTCTGTAAGCAAGTGTAACACCATCCTCTCTTTCTACAGTTGTGTATAACATTTTGTATTTAAGGATAATGACTTTCAGGGACAGGTATTTCCTGGCAATTGCTGACTGGCTGGAGGAGTTGATGCTCTTGGCATTGCCTGAGGTGGTCAACTGGCGGCAATGGATTTGTAGCTGGGGAAAATATTAAAGCCATTAAGCAAGTCTGGAACTAATGTGATCAAGTGGAGATTTACTGTAAAATTTTTAGAGTCTTAACTCTAGCATGCATTAGAAGAAAGCTCTCAGCTCTGATCACTACTGTGTTTTAGAACAACAAAAAGGTGGATCTGATTTTTGGGATCTGATTTTTGTACTCTGAATTTCATCTAAACCAAAACCTAGTGGACTAGGAAGAAGCCTTTCAATTTGCTTCCCTTGACTTTGTGGACAATATTGCAAAAAAACCCAACCAACCAACCAAACAACAACAACAATAAAAAACCTGCAGTGAAAGCAGTAGCGTTGTATTAGTGTTTTGTGGCAGAGTAATTTTGTAATATGGTGTTGGTGCTGTAGTCCCCAGTTCTCTTCATACAGACAGTAGTAGAAGCCTCGAAAATGGATATCAAAACAGAAGAGAAGGGATAGAAAGGGAGAGGTGCAGAGAAATAATTTGATTTGCCGTAGGTTCTGCAGCAATACTGAAACACAGCTGAGGGTTCTGCTCAAGTCCTCTCATTCTCAGTTTAATGAGCTATTCATTAATCATATTCATGTCTTTTTTTTTTTTTTTTCCATTGATGGCACATTCCTTACAGGTTTGAGAACTTGCATCTTTGCTGGGAAAAAAAAGGGATTTTAAAATGAATTAGTTTACTCATTAAAACAGACAGAAAGGAAGGTTAAAAGAGAACTATGATAAACTGGATAATCAGATAAATAGAAAAAGACCTTAAAAAAATACAGATGTGCCTCCTGCAGATCTGTGTGCATACAGAGTGCAGTCATGAGGTAAGGCATCGTATATATATGCAAATTTTTCATCCTGAGGCTTTTTCTTTGAAGAACAATAGCATGTATTCATCACTTGAGGTTCATGCACACATTTCTTTTGGCTGAACACATAACCTGATGGCTAGGGTTGCACCTGCCTATCATCTAGATTACACTGCAGATTTAGATATGTAATCAGATTTAGAGGTTTACTCAGTTACTTGAGAATAACGTTAAAAAGAAATGTCATTAGATGTGTGCAATCTGCATATGTATCCTCAAATTTATGACAGTTGATGAAACTCAGTGACCTCTTGAAGAAGCTTATGTTTCAGGGTGATATTAGCACAAGAAAAAAGTGCTACCAAATCTAACATGATGCTGTTCATTTGAAATTCACAGAAAACCTCAGTTTGCACATGAATTATAGATTTGAGCCAGGACTGTGATCATCTGTTTTATTATAAATCTGTTTCTCAGAGTTACATCACAATGAGTACAAGGATGGTAAGTAATACAAATCTTGAAAATGCTATATAGATGCAAAGATCTTTGTCAATGTGTTACGCGATTTGTGCACTGTTCACATGATGTGTTACGACACTGAGAGATTAAGTTGATTAGAGCTCTGTGCTTGTAGTTTTAAAGTAGGTACCTTTATGCTGAATGTGATTCACCAGAATAAGTTTCATTATTTTCACTCTCCTTGTTGCAGTGTCCAAAAAATCATCATTGTTCCAGTTCAAGCCTCTCAACATAGAGGCTTGAAATAGAACATTTTTACCTTATTTAGTGTGTGTATATATAGTGGGAAAGAGTCAGTCTTCTACAACACTTCACAACCAGATGTAGTGCATCTCAATCTAAAGAGATTGGGGTATTCTTAGTATTTTGCAAAACATTTTATAAAAAAATCCAATTGACAAAGTTAACTGATGAGAACAGGACATTAATACAAAAGACAAGGAACACTTTTTCTTGCCTGAATTCACTTTTTCTTGAATGTTGTTGTCACTAAACAGGTAGGGATATCAATTGAAAAGCTGCATGATCTAAATATATCAATCCTCTATCTATATTGGGGCATATTAAAAAGCAAACCCAAAAGCATCCTGTCATGGTTTAAACCCAGTCGGCAACTAAGCCCCACACAGCCGCTCGCTCACTCTTCCCCCAATGGTGGGTGGACAGAGAATCGGAAGAGTAAAAGTGAGAAAGCTTGTGGGTTGAGATAGACAGTTTAATAAGTAAAGCAAAAGCCGCACACGCAAGCAAAGCAAACCCAGGAATTCATTCACTCCTTCCCATGGGCAGGCAGGGGTTCAGCCATCTCCAGGAAAGCAGCGGACCATCATGCATAACGGTTACTTGGGAAGACAAACGCCATCACTGCAAACGTCCCCCCCTTCCTTCTTCTTCCCCCAGCTTTATATGCTGAGCATTACATCATATGGTATGGGATAGCCCTTTGGTCACTTGGGACCAGCTGTCCTGGCTGTGTCCCCTCCCAGCTTCTTGTGCACCCCCAGCCTCCTCGCTGGTGGGGTGGGGTGAGGAGCAACAAAGGCCGTTACTCTGTGTAAGCCCTGCCCAGCAGGAACGAGAACGTCCCTGAATTGTCAACACTGTTTTCAGCACAAATCTAGAACGCAGCCCCGTACTAGCTACTGTGAAGAAAATTAACTCTATCCCAGCCAAAACCAGTACACATCCCCATCTGTGTAAAGAAAAATGCATGGACTTCCTAGCACTCAACAGCTTTGGGGAAGCAGGCAGGAGAAATACTGTGCACCAGTATCCCAGGCTAAACATCCCAGCCTGAACATCCCCTTCTTTTTGAAGGGGGAATTTAAAAAGTGACAATCAATGTTCGTGAGGGAAAAGCAATTTTTACTATGGGTTAGAGAAAAAGTGCAAAATTATTCCCAGAGCTCAGCAAAAGAAGACAGCAGATGAAAAGGCTCCACATTTAAGTGGCTTATGATTTTCATGGGACCAGACTTACAGTATCTGAGTGCTTGATGCTGGCAGTTCTTCATATTCTGTCATAATTAGTCTGTCATTTGCTCATTTTGCTCATGTTCTCAGCTACTTATTATGTTACTGGCCATAGTTTATTTGCATTCAGTGCTTCATATTCTGTTTCAGTACCATTTTCTCCTGCAGGAAATCTTCCTTTCTGATTCTTCGTTGGCCTTGTGCACTGAGGAGGACCTAGGCCTGCAGGTGATACCTTTATCTTAAGCAGAAAGTGGGTTACTGGCTTTTCATAACACTAGGGATGATGCTTCCCTAGATTTTATCTTCACCTGCTGCTCCTGCATTTTTAAAAACATCAGACACATCCCAGCTCCCTGGGAGACGCTTCCATATTATTTCCCTCAAGCAGGCCTCAATCGCGTTTTCATCCTCCAGCTGGGAGAACACAATGAGGCTTTCCCCAGAAGTCTGTCAATGCAGATCATTTAATTAGGCCAGATGGGATCACTCTCGCAGTAGTGCAAAGCTCTTTTTCCCCTTGGAACTGCTAGTGCTGCCTTCCCAGTGTTCAGTCTTGGTGGTTGGGGAGATAAAGTGAAGACATAATGCATCCTTCTCACTCTGGTGCGGGCACTGTAGCTTATTATTATAGGTCTAAAATATTCAACCTTAACTTCTGCCCTCTTGCACTTCAGTGTTTTCCCATGTTTGTACATGGCGTAAGAGCAGTGCCGTTATTCAGCTGTACTGGTAGAACTCAAAATGTTTTCCCAGGCATTGGGAATTGGTATTGTAGTTGAGTACATCTTGATAGTTGAAGACTAAACATGACAAAGGTTTTTCTATATATCCTAAACAAGTATTACAGATGAAATGTATTCAGAGTTAAGGCTATATTCAAAAGATAGCCAAACAATTTAGAAAAAATATGTAGCTAAAGCACTCATACAACTTAGTTTGTGCTGTCATGATGTTGTGCAAGAACTATGATTATGATGAAGGAGTTTTAGTATTTGTAGTGCTAGATGGCCTGAAACTGGCTCTTAAAGATACAGAGGTTATGTCCGTTCATTTATTTTTCCTGTTTGTGTATTGTTAAATGGCATAGTTAATATTGTCTGGCTGCGCATTTCTTACCTTACAGCTTAACTGAGGCCAAAGAAATCTTGAGAGATCTTAAGTTTAACAGTACAGCCTTTAATAAACTTAAACTAAGGCTAATAGAAAAATCCTTCCCTATTCAAAGATAACTTGATGTTCAGAAAAGAAGCTCATATTTGGTTATATAAGATAAAACTTTGATTTAAGCAAAAGTATATCCAAACTGAAGTCATAGAATTGTGACTGCTTATCTGTTGTAGGTACACTGGAGAAAGGGCATGTATATATTCTTCCTGCTTATAGGAACCCCATTCATAGGCTTAGATCTAGTCTTAGAAGTAGCCTATTAATGAGAATAAGGTTCATTGCACCTTTTGTTTGGTATTTAATATTCTTGATTAACTTATTTGAATAATGGCAGTTGTGGTGATGGGCTATTTGTAGCTATTGATCCTCTACAGACCTGGACTGAAGCAATCAGCAAAATTAACAGGGGCAACTAATGTTTAGTTATTCTTGACCTGAGCTGGATTCACAGCAGTGACCCAGTGCTAAAAGACCCCATTATCCAGTCCCCAGAGCCTCCCGTTCTTCTGCAGTGTAAGCTCAACTATAACACAGAAAAATCAGCCAGTAGAATTTCCATGCTAAAAATCCTGCAATCCACTAAAGCATAATTATGATTCCCTTATCCTGATTTTAGCTTTTTTTTTTTTTTTTCTTTCTTTTCAGACTTAGTGACAGTTAATGAAAGGCAAAACTTATTTTCTGCCAAGGAAGCTAAGGAGAAGTATGGTTCAGTGATCAGTACAACCTTTCACTCAAGGGAGAGGACTTAATTTTTCTACACTGTCACTTTTGGTGTAACCATGGGTGAATGGTAATTTAGGGACTGCAAAATCAGTTAGGATTTGCAGTACACTGCTACCTATAGCCCTGAGGTAGGCATACAGGCTCTATTGCAGTACCTGGTAAGCTGGATGCCCAAAATGCTACTAAGTGGGAATACAGCCAAGAAATCCCATAGGCGGTGATGGTAGGGTGGAAGTACTGTTGTGGTTAGTTATTTAGTAACTCAGCTCCATTGAAGTCTGACTTCTCAGCCTGCTTGAAGGCCATGGAGCTTCAGTAATGAAAATGGAGTCAGTTAGAAAGCTAAGGGATCTCCATAGTTAGACAACAACTGAGCAGAGGTGTTGAGTGTGTGCAGTTGCACTTGAGTAGCTATAAGGTTACATGAGTAGGATACTAGTATTTATGTTTTTATAAACAAAAAAAAGAAAGGACACAAAAAGACAGGATTATAAGGTAAGATTCAGGAATGCAGGAGTATCTCGGGCATCTCTGTGGTGCTAATAATATAAGAGAACAGTAAGAACAGAGTTATTTCCTCAGGGAAGACAAGCAGGGAGCTAAGGATAGCCACAGCACTAGCCAGGCTACAAGCTCACCTGTAGGGCACAGCCCCCCAGCTCTGGAGCCAGGCAAGGAGAGCACAGCAGTGGCAGCAGCAGTTGTTCCCGTTAGTAACATCAAGCAAAAGCAAGGCAACAAGTCAGATCTGATGTCAAATTCAAACACCATAAGAACAAGGAAAGAAACAAGAACCTACAACATGGCTTAAGCTAACACTGAAGGCCCAGGTTGGAGCTTATATGGGGCTCCTGGGCTCACAGTTGGAGGGCACATGGATGGAGGTCCCAGGTGAGGCTGCTCAGGGCAATTAAAGCCTGTTAAAGACCTTTGCAATGTAGGAGGTATGGGCAATCCACCCACACCTTTTGGGGGTGGCACCTGGAGGACAGATGAGTTAGCCTAGAGCATCTAAGTGGCATTACATGCCTGCATTTAGGCCACTGAAACCCACCTGCAGTGACTAATTGCAGTATGAGTATTATAGTACTTCCTTACTCTGTATTAGTATTCTGAGAATAAGTAAATTAGACTGAGGAACTCAGCAATTATGGCATGGGAAGCTGCAGGAGCATCTTAATTTGGAGTTGGATAGGATGGGGTTTCCAGAAAGAAAATTGACAGTTAAAAATCATCTGTGCTTGATTGGAACAAACTCAAATTGTTTCTAATTTTCATTAGATTATTTTTATATTGATAGTTTATTTTAAAAATAGATCATTTTTAAAAATGGATTATTTTTATATTAACGTGCTTTTTTTTTTCCTAACTCCAGTGAGGGAAAAAAAAATTAATACTTTTCGATGAAGAATTTCCAATTGTCTGTACTATTGAATATGGAACACTTAAGAAATTGAGTCAAGAAATGCATCAGATCCTTTTCTTCAAAGAATTATTGTTTTGACAAAAAATGCAATAAACAGAAGCATGCTTGACCAGCTGAGCTTTAATAGAGGTTTTGGTGCAGATTATATAACAAGTTCTTAAAATATGGATGCAGTAACTGTTCTTTCTTCTCTTTTTTGTGAATTTAAAAATGCCTTTCTGGTGTCTTAGTAAACTAGCTGTGGTGTTTTTTCCAGTTTATTGGGTTTGCTGTTTTGGGCTAAGGCATCAAACCGAATTCTGAGTTTGCTTAGAGGTAAAAGGTTTAATTTAGTCAGTTCCTTGTACCTTGCACGAACACGCTGCACACAAAGACTAGCACTTGAGATTTATCTGTGTCATCATTAAGGTAGAGAGAATGCATTAAGAAAAGCTGATAGACAGAGTATTGAGATTCTTGATGCATTTTGTGAAGAACATAAAAACTGCTATATCTTTGCTTTTCATCAGCACTGACTCTAAGTTTAGCTTCTTTCTCTACTTACAAAATCTTGGGAGAAAAAGGCTACAATTCATCATTATTTATAACTACCTAACTCATTTTTGCTGCTATTAGTAATTCTTTGAATTGGATTTAGAGATTGTAATTGGTATTTAATGCAGGTGTTTGAGGTGTGATTGGTCAGAAGTCATAAAGTAGGAGTTCCTCTCTTTGGTGTGAGAGGAATAACTAGAGGTGGCTTTGATTAACTGTGGGCTTAAAACCTATCCTGGAGAGTGGAGAAAGAATGACTATCACAGACTTTTAAGGTCTCTTCTGAGCCTTTTCATTTCTTGATTGCTCAGGCCTGCTCCGGGCACCTTTCCTACAGAGCAAGTAAGGCTATGTGCTTGTGTAGGTTGAAATACAATTGGGGCATTCTCACCAGGCACGTAAAGCTGCAAAATGGCCAGCTTGCCTTGCACAGACACCAATACCTGCTTCTGCACGTTGGCGCGGGGTGCAAGCTAGGGGTTGGTCAGAGAATGGGGAAGGTTCCACACGTGATTTTTTTTTTTTTTTTTCTGATCAGCAAAGGGTTATTTCCTGAAGTAGGTCAGAGTTAGAATTATGATACAATTCAGTTGTGCCAATTAAGTCAACCCATAATATCAGGGATAAAGCAGTGTATTCCCATCACTCAATTTCAAAGTGAAATGACAACAGAATGAGAAATATAATGATGACAGAATGAGGAATATGCATAATTTATTATCAAGATCTGTGTTGTCTCAGTTCCTGATTGGTTTCTTTTTTCTAAGGGAATAGTTAATGTGTGATATTCTGATTTTCAGTGATGACTAATACAGAGCTAGGGTCTGGTGTAAAGCTGTTATTTAAACTGTTTTAATTTATTATGAATATATAAAATAACAAAGCTACTTGATGTGCACCATATTATTAGAATTTGTGCCTAACTGTTTTTAATCTGATAAGTTATTTTATATGAGAGTAGAATTAGATGATTGCAGTAGAAATACCAAGAGATAGATTTGATGTCTTTATTTAAGCGAGAATCAGTTAATCCAATTTCCCAGAACATATGCTAGTTCTGTCAGTTGTAAATCCTTTTCAAGATGACTTCAGTTTCCCTCTGCTTACTCTGAACACTTTTTCCTACTGGAATCTGAGAATTATGTAATAATTATGATTTCTTTTTAAATTAACTAAATTTTTCACAAAAAAAAAAAAGCCGAAAATAGTCACATACACAATCAACTGTGTATATTGGAAAATATACAGATATGACTATTTTGAAATACTGTTATGATTCTGAAGACTAGTACAGCTTTGGACTACTTTAATGCAAATAATGAAATTCAATTTAAATACGTTTCACTGAAATTTGTTTTAAAAGACCATCAAATATCCCATGTAAAAAAATCATAGATTTTATTTTTGATTCCTAAACACCATCCCTAGCCCTCACCCTGAAAAGTATGCAGAGACAAAGTACCATACGTGTATAGCTTGTAGTATCTCCTGCTAGGGAAGTAACTTGCTGCCTTCCTACAGCAGGGTTTTTCCAGGACTTCCAAGATGCTTTACAGAATTACTGAGTGAATCCTTCCCCGACAGTTTGATGTGGGGAAGCCATATTCTTATTTTACAGATTGGCCAAGAGTTTCTTTATACTTAAAACTGAAATTGGGTGAGGCTAAGGAAGTCACCTGGAACTATTGTGAGATAACTCCATGGATAGAAAAGTGTAGATAGACTTTTGCAAATTTTATAGTTGGCCACAAAGACAGAAGCACAACTAACTACCCTCATCTCATGTTGCAGCCTGTAAAGCATATATCCTACAGTCTTACATAAATCTAATGTATCCAATCTAATTCATAGCATTGTTTAATTAATATGAAGTACCTCATGAATCTGTATTCTATCGTGTCACAACACAACGACACCAGTGTGTAGTCTCATTTGATATGTCTGCATATCTTCAACTGTTGGTAACAAAGGTTATACATGTGGATCAAATGCATTTTAGAGCGGGTGGTTCATCACTTTCCCTCTGTCTGTTCCATTTCAAAACCCATGTACTGTTATCCTGCTGAGTCTCTAGATTAGAACAAAACCCAGGCTTGGAAGTTGGGATATTATTTATACCTTTGTTCTAAATATGCTTCCTTATACTCATTTTAAGAACACAACAAAACCTCATGCTCTTTTACCTTCTGTTTGGATGACGCTGTCCAGTTAATTAGTTTAACTTTATCATGTTGTCTAAGAGCTCCTTGGCCTATATAAAAATGTCCACTTGGAAAATGCCCTTGAATTCAGGAGACAGCATGTGATGTATGAAATAATACAGTAAAAACAAACAAACTTTCTGAGCGCAAGTGGAGAGGATTTATGATCCAAACTTCCTTCTGCAGGAGTGCATGATTGGTGGATTTGGACTGTTATGAGTTATGAGTTAGTTGTATTGCAGTGAAATCTGCAGCTCTCAGGAGATACTGTATTCAGAGCCAGCTCTTTCACTGGGTACATTAGGAAGGTGAACAGAGAGGTGAAGTTCCTCCAGTTCATGCAATAAATGAAAAGCCCAGTTGGTATTTTGGATGCATGGCTTGTTAGGGGAGTGTCTGTTAGGGATTGACTGGGGAAAATACAAATGAAAATGTAAGGACTGAGATCCATTCCACTCTGGTGGAAGCTGTCCAGGAGTTTGGAGGAAAACAACTAACGTGGAAGAAATAGAGGCAAGAGAGACAAGAAAGAGGAACTTGAAAATGATAATTTAAAATATTTTAATTTACTAGTAAATATTGTTCTAAGTAGGGAAATCAGCAAAGTTCTTAGATGTTTTGCCCATAGCTTGGCAAATACTACAGAGAGGCTTCATTTATAAAATGAAACTCCAGGTTCAGTTTTAAACCCCAGTTCCTCTCAAACTGGATATTTGTATTCCGGTTTCCAGTTCAAGCCTATTTCTAACACATTTTTCTGATAAAACACAGAGGTGCTAACACCTAGGTTGAAGTGCTTACACATCAAGTCACATTTTGTTTAATTCCTACCTAAAATAATCATCTTCTTTTTCTTTTTTTTTTTTTTTTTTTCCCTCCTCCAGATTTAATTAGAGAGTCCTAATACTAAAACATTTTGGTCTGCTGAAATATTTGATTAATTTTGTGTGGTTGCAGTTTTGTAATGAAACCCTGAAAGCAGCCAAAAACCTTTACACAGCTCCACTGAACATAGCTGTGAATTATTACTGTGGTAACACTGCGAGGAAATAAGTACAGCATCCAGTCTCAGTGGAAGGTTTCTGTCTGATCGGTTTTCCAGTCATGACTTCTGACTCCTTATGCTACAGAGGCTGGGATTCCTGTGAGGGTGCTGGGCTCAGTCTGGGAGAAGGGCAAATATTTACAGTGTCCAGACAGCTTCCTATTCAGCTGTAAAGATGGGTGACCATGGCACAGGGCTTTGAGAGAAGATTTAAGTGAGGAAGAAAATACCAATGAATCTGACTAACGTGGATGGCAGTAAATGTTGAAATTTGCAGACAAATACACAGCTTTTGAAAACATCATAGTAAATTATGGGAAGATTTGGTCTGAAAAAACCCAAGACACCATCTAGTCTTGCCTTTCCACAAGGCAACATAACTTCTACCAAGCTTTTCATGATAAACATTCCTGTAATATGTTGTTCAAAATCCTTCAGTGCTAAAGCAATGTATCACAGTTCTCCACTGTCCTCACTGCGCAAGTTTTCTTAGTGTCTAGCCTGAATCTCTCTTGCTGAATGCTAAGGCCATTATTCCTTCTTCCACCCTCAGAGGATAAACAATTTATTAACTCCTTCTCTTCCCCTTTCTCTCTTGTACATAGAGATTTATAATCAGAATCGCAGAAGAGTGCTTTTTCAGAGAATATACAATCCTAATTCTTTCAGTCTTTTTCTTAGACATTTCAATAGACCTATGATTATGTGACATCTTGCTGGGTCTCTGGTAGTTCTTATTGTTCTCTTATGGACATTCTGTGGTTGATTTGACTCTTTCTTCAAATGCACTGCTCAGATGATATATTCCAACCAAGACACTATCGGGCTGGGTAGAGGAATCGCTTCATGTATCTTAACTGTGACACTTACTTTATGTTTCCTAATATGATGTTTGCTTTTGAGAAGCGATATGATAATGCTGATTTCAATTTGTGATCTATCATAACTCTGGTATCCTTATCTGGAAAATTGGTGCTTGTTGCATTGTTCCCCCCTCTTCTTGGTTGTTTTTGTGTTTGGTTTTTTTTTTGGTGGTGTTTTTTGTGGGGTTTTTGTAGTTGATTATTCCTAACTGTAATGCTTTGCATTTATCCTCACTGAGTTGCATCTGTTTATTTCAGATCTTTTCTTCAGTTTCTCAAGATCATTGGGTACTCCAATACCATTCCCCAAGCACTTATAGCTTTTTCTGTTATCACATTCCATGTTTCTATTTAATTAACAGTGTTTGGATTTTATTCCTAAATTTTGGGTTGCTTTGTTATTCACAGAAAAACGGAAATATATGTGCATGCATTTGCATGTGCGATTTCATTTAAAATACTGCCTTGTGTCTTGGCAATATTTAGTACAAATGGCAATATTCAGAAAAATTTGTAGGAGCAGATGGAAAAACCAGTTAGGAAAACTCTGAGGGGAAGAATGAGCCAGTAGAGTTCCATGTATGACAATATTCTCCCATAGGTAGAAGCCTGGAGGTCCTCCATCTTTACTCATCTAGGTAACAGTTAAAGACAAGAAACTTGGGGAGCTAGCTCTAAGTTCACCTGCTTTTTGGTAAATGTCAATAGGTACAGAAAGGAAAGTGATAAGAACTAGCTGTTTACTTGCTCTTGGTACAAGGAAATGATATAAAATTTCCATAAAATACATCCATCTTTATTATTGGTCTGAAACTTCCTTGCTGTGTAAATCATTCTGAGGTACTATGAGAGGAGTGAGAGGTATATCTTTTTCCAGAAGCTTCTTGTGCTGCTTTTCATTTACTAAGTTGCTAATACTCATGAGACAAGAGTAATGGTACTTGACTATTTTTGAAGGGCTATGTGCAGAGATAATTCTACTCAGCATGATACTAGTGGTGTGCACTGGGAGGGAACTCCTGCTTTGCTTGGATGTTATGCCTGGCATTTGACTATACTTGTTCCAAAATAGGAATGCCGAATAAAGTTGGATTCCAAAATGCTTCAACTCCCCTGAGCAAAGCAGTATTTACAAGGACAAAAATAGATTTAACATCCTATCACCAGCCTTTCAATGAATGTTTTAAATACTAGGAACTCTTTTGGGGGGAAGGAGTAGGGAGAGTTGTAGTTATGTATAAATAAAATGCCTGAGCTCTAAATAACAAGAGATCAGAGGTGGAAAATGATGCTTTTTGCATAGCCTGTGACTAGACCTTAAAAATTCCTTGCAAGTATGATTTTAAAAAACAGTTGTTTTCATTGTCTTTTTCATTTAAAGAATTTTAACATGGAATGCTTAATTGAGATGAGGTTGCCAGTGGTACAATTATGCCCTTTAATTATATACTGTTGCTTCTAGATGACCTTGAAATTTATTGACATAGAATTACCAGTCCCTGGCTTTTTCCATCTTTTGCATTTTTGCAGCATCATGAAATTTTTCCTACTCTAGGCAGACCCACCTGGCACCTCATCCATGACCACAAATCAATTAAATGGTCTTGCCAGGGTTGCAGAATTTTACAGGTAGAAATCCAGCAGTTGTCATTTACAGCAGGCTGTGGAGAAAGCTTTGTAAAATGTGGCACAGTAGGAAACACCACCCTTTTGGGAGTCAGGCCAGCCTGTGTGAGAAACTGAGAGTTGAAAAATTATCACTGAGAAATAAGGATGATTGAGGAAAGGAACCTGGGTATATAGTGTATACGTGTCTGTGTCTATATGGGCAAAAGAGTGGTAGAAAAATTTCAACTGACCAGCTCTAGAAGTCACCAGAAAAGAACTTCAGAAAATAGTTTAGATTTTTAAAAATTCTTCACTTGTGTTTGAAATGAATTTGAAACTTGACAATGTTTGATATTATCCGGGGAGGGCGGGAAGCTCCAAAATTATGAAAACACACTGTCATTCTGGTTTTAAGCATAGACCGCTTGCAATCTGGGCAGCTAATGTTGTCTGTCTGACTAAGGGCAAGGGCCAAAACCTCTGAGTCTAGCATCATGGTGAGTGTCTTCACCCAGAAACTATGGGCTTCCTTTTCCTTAGGACCTTTTTCATTTTGTATAAATGTAAGTTTGAGTTGGTCATTCAGAGACCACAACACAGCTTCTTATGCTATGGGTTTGAATTTAATCCTTAACCTCAGAAGCCTTTTCCGATAAAATTTTCATGAAAATTTAGTTGGAAAGCATCTGTTTCAACAAAGTCACATTTTTCTATTGAAAATCTGTTTCTTTATATAATCCCTAACCATTTTTATTCATCCACTATTGAAACGGAACTGATGCCCTTTGTGCTATCAAAAACCTCCATACTCTAATCCAAAGCAGATACACAAAGATTTCCCAGAACAAAGCAAAAAACAGCAAAACTCATCAAAAAAGAGATACCAGAAGTTCTTGAAAACACATCAAATATCTGTGATCATTTTTATAAACAGAATTTGTGTAAAATAATTTTAATCATAACTGTAGTGTTTTCAGAAATTAGGCTTTATAAAAATCAAAAGAAACAGGGTAATGTTCATTTACCTGGATTTGAGAGGAACTGAGTGGAACAGATACAAGAAGTGTTATTGACTCTATTTGCTCCTTTTAATTAGTACAAGCCCCAAATTTCCCATAATAAACTATCCGGGCTCCCTCCTACATTGCAGCAGTTGATACTGTTCTGTTTTCATGGGTATTGCTAATGCATATGGCATGTTTTGAAATATAGCCTGCCTTCATTGCCCAGTGAGGTGTCATTTAAGAGGGAATTAACAGAGATTAGGAGCTAACATAGGTTCCTGGCCAGCAGTTGCTAGTAGAGGAGGGAATAGAAACTTCTCAAGTGACAAATACTAAAATGGGTGAAACAAATGCTTTCGGAGTAGGGTTGGATGGGAATGTTCTCGTGTGGAAGAATCAAAGTGACAGAAATATACATATATACTTCTTTGGAGAAGAGTGCTGGGAACAGAGTCTTGGAGGATTTTGACAATTAAAACAGAAAGCGTGACTGAAGCAGTAACTACATCTGAGTTGCTCATTCCCTGAAGGGGAATTTGCTAAGACTGGCAGCACTGCTGCCTGAGTGGAGTGTTTGGGTCTTTTCATTCACTCTGCCTCTCAGATTTCCTTGACCCTCAGGGACTGATGCAAGGCTTGTTCACTTGGTTTAGTCTTCCTCAAAGTTTCCTTCTCCCCTGACACTTTCTTCTACTTTTCTGGTGGCGTCCAGCAGTGATTGTTGTTTTGATATGGTGATAGTTCTTCATGCTGCATGCTAGATAGCTCTGAATAATTTCTGCCTGTTAACTTTTGTGCACTCCCACAGTAATAAGCACTTTTTAATGGAGTCATTAAATAAACCTGTAAAATTCCTCATATAACATTTTAGGACTGCTTCATCTGGACCTTCAGAAGGCTAAAAACTCTAGTTACAATTTACAGCATGGGGAAAAGCAACTGTCTGAAGTCTAGAAAGCCTTGCTTTAGCATATGTAAATAATTAAAACAAAAGTAACATTTTAAACATCTTTTTTTAAGCAGCGATTGTGTACTGACAACAGTCTCTAATATTGCAGAGGACAACTGCCACAATGTAGCCAAAGTTTGTCCTTACTTTCTTCCCAAGAATAAGAAATGAATTGTCCTTATTTAGATAAATGTTGCAGAGTTGTCAGTTCATTTTAAATAAAAATTTATTCTCTCACTTAGATTATGTTTTTCTTAGGCCTTTGCTAGTTTTTCTGTAGTTACCATGTGTAGCTGGGCACATACATGACTTCTGAGCAAACCAGAACTTCTCAAAAAATACTGCGTCATTGTTGTTTAAGGCATGCACTATTAGGGCTTTTATACATCACAAAGCTGACTCCTAGCCTTTATTTTAAAAAAAAAAAAAAAAAAAAGGAAGGGGTGGGAAGAAGGGTTCATTTCAGAACCATCAGGATTTTTGACATTTGTAAGTTTTTCCTATCTCTTTTTTAATTAAGCTCAAAATATTCAGCAGTTTTGAGCCAAATAGAGAACCAGTTTGGGATTATCCAAGTCTGCGTACAAGTCTGCTTACAAACTCTTCTACTGTAATCACTCTTTCCAGTTCTCAGCCTTTCTACAAGGTGTTGAGATGCATCTGTGCTGCATGACTTAGTATTGTCATGTCTTCTTTTGGGCTTTTTCCTTGGAGGGAGAAGCTGATGAGGAAATGCATCAGGGAAGTCAAACGGGGGGGACTTCGCTTTGGTAAATCTTCATTATTCTTGAAGAAATTGGGTGGGGGAAATCAGCTGGCTTTGTGTGGGGAGAACGATAGGGGAAAAGGGAGTTGGAAACAGCACCTCAGCACAAGGAGTCTGTTTCTGTGAGGATCTCCTCACATACATGTACTGTAAACCTCATCAAGTAATGTGAAGAGTTGAGGCTGTCCCTCTTGTGTCTTCATGAAGCCAGCTCCACCCTGGCCTGGGTTCGTGCAGGGAACAGGGAGTTGTGTTCAGCATTTATTGGGCTTTGCTTAGGCCATGATGTGATTTACAAAAAGCTCTTCTACACTCTCCTTCGGAGCCGTGAGGGATGTGCAGCCTCCCCAGGGACCTGCTGTAGGCTCAGCACGCTCCGGGGCTGGCTGGCAGGGAGCTTCCCTCTGCGTTGGGGGACCAGGCAGGAGAGCGAGTCTTCTGGCTAAAGGTGATAAATGTAACCATGTAACATCCTTTTGCCAGAGTAACTGTGTGTTATGAGTATGTATTAATATGCATAGGGATAGTCCTCACGTCTTACAGATTTTTTTTTGCATCTGATTTTGGTTTTTTTATGCTGTGATTCCTGGTTCGAATCCAATTCCTGATGAGATTGAGCATTAGATTGAGTTCCAACATCTGAAAATAAGACCAAAACCCCTGTAATATTTATGGCAGTGCAGAATAATGAAAACATAATGCACTACCAGGCAGCAAATCAGGGAGATCTGGCAATACTCGGATCTGGAAATCTGGCGTTTTTATGTGACATGGGTAGAAATATGGATTACTTTTGGCTACTTGAGTGTAGGCTTCCAGTTGCAACTTTACTGAATTGTCATGGTTACCCCTTGCTGTTTGAAAACAAATTTAGAAGCCTACCTTATTCCTGAAAAACAAAACCAAATTTCTTACAAAAATAAGGGTCAGATTTTATACATATGTAATATGGAGAGCCAGTTTTCCAAAGCCCAGAAAGCCCTAGTTATAGATAAATCCTTTGCTCTTACAAGGAGCCTGGCCTCAGGTCTGGCTGCAGAATGCATTAGAAAATCCTAGCTAGGACTTAAAGTACAGTTTGCTCCCAATTGCTGTGCAAAAGGCACTACCTGTACGTAGCCACAGTGCATCTGCGGGGTAGCTTCGGTGGTTGTATGGGTACAGCTAAATACACAGTGATACTCTTCAGCTCATGAGCAGAAATCTGTCTATACCCAGAGCATCTCACTGGAGAGCCTTTCCTTATAATCGTAAAATACAGGAGAAAGCCTAGCCATTTAAAATCCAAATATTTGCCACCTCCAGTCCCAGTGCTGCTCCTCCACAGCCATGATGGCTTTTAACTTCCTCTTTTTATTAAACTATTAAATTGGGAATTTTTATTACTCCCAATTTAGCACTTCTAATAAAAAGTTACAGTTAAAAGCCTCTGTGTTACTGAAACTTGCAGCTGTGATTTCTCTTGATGGAAATAAAGACAAACTCAGCTATTAAAGCTTGCCTCTGTCAGGTGGTGGCTCCAAATCAGAGGGAGCTGGGTGGGATTACAGCAGCAGGAGGGGGATGAGGAGAAAGGAGAGAAGATGGCAGCAGAAGAGAAATATTAATTATGTGTTTGTGGTGCAGCTATAGTTACAGTATGAAAATATCTCAAAGTCTGGAAAAAATCAAAAGCCACTCACTGCTTTAATACAGTAGTTACTTAAACCTGATATCAGTATTCAGCAGTAGTGGCTTGAACCTCATTGGAGACTGAATAATTTTACCATTAATGTAAAGTTCTGTGGTACACAGTGGTCCTGACTAGTGTATATCTCAGAAAAATTGTGGCAGCAGGGTGAGGTAATGTGTTGCTACAAATCCTGGAAAATGGATATTTGGGACTGGTACTAGCTATAAAGGGCAAACTTGACCTCTTGAACTGGGTATTCAAAGCCACAATAAAAGCAATTTCAGTACAAAGAAACTTCTTTTATATCCAGCTTCCTAAACTGACATAATTTTTTTCAACACAGGAAAAAAATACATTAAAAAGTGCAAGAATATATTTTTAAGCTGTGTTTCTGCTGGAAATAAATCTTTTCATTAGAAAAAACACTGAGATGGAAACTCTGATATAATGATCTAAAGTTTTCTGATTGAAGTCAGACTTTTTTACAGTCCCTTTTTCTTTCTGTAAATATATGTGGGAGGAAGATAGAACCGTATTTTCAATTACTAAAGTTGAATTCTAAGTTACCTGACTGGACTGCAGGAGTCAATCCTGGGATGAAAGGAATATTGCAAGCATGAACAGTGTCTCCTGCAGGGCCTTGGAAATCTCAAGGAATACTGCCTTTCTCTGCTGACTGCTTTTCCTGCTGGCTAGGAAGTGAGGCTGCTTCCCTCAAGGGAAGTTATACGGCTTGTGATTTAATTTGTGTTTTGTTCCAAAACAAAAACCGGAACTGTAGACCTCTAAAATAAAAAGCATAATAGCATAAAACTGCCCACTCTTTCATTATGTATTTGGTGACCAGAGTTATAGCAACTGAGCAGTTGGTCAGATGTCTCATAGTTTAGAAAGCACTGCTGAAGGCTTGAGGAGGAAATATTTTTTCATTGAAGACAAAACTCCCTTTGACTTCTGCTGAAACTGTATTTCATGCTTATGATCTGATGGTGCATTCAGTTACGTCAGAGAACAGGTCAGCCCATCCAGATCCATTTTCAGAAAAGCTCCTCCGATTGCACCTTTCAGCAATGTGACTGAATTAAATTTAGCTCCACTGATTTTGCGGAAATTTTCTTGAATATAACAGTGCTGAAATTAGATGATAAACTGTGGGAGGTTGCTGAGTCTGAACAACCTTTGGTGCTGTCTATCTTTCCTCAGTTCTCCCATCTCTTCTTCATCTTATGTGAACATGAGGCGATGTTTTCTAATCAATTGAAAGTCTGCCTGAAGACAAAACCAGCATGTGCACACAGTATTCAGGTGACTTAGGATGCCTCTTACAACAGTAGATTTTAAGTGATGGCAAGAATCAGCTTTCAGCAGTGATGCATATCTGCGGCAGTTTAGGAAACGACTGTGCTCCCGGCTCCCCCCTCTCTTGGAGGCTACCGCTGCTGCACCCGGCGGCAGGAGAAAGTGGGTGTCCACTACGCTGTCCCAGTTTAGTCCTGTGCTTTAATGCATACCCTTTCTGTCAATGGTGTGTGCTAAGACATTTCTCGGACTCGGTCAGTATTTGTGTTTCTCTTGGTGAATCTCCATCCATGTTGAATAACTCATATTAGCTGGTGTTCAGGAAAGAGGCGTATCAGTTAAAAAATAGTTGGCTTATTACACTGCTATTCGAGTAGTTTGCCTGATCTACAACGCAGACTAACCAGTTTTTCAAAAGGGAGAAAAAGGTGTATACTATGGCCAGTATTTAGATACACAGCAGTATGGCTGGCTGACAAGAACAGGGACTCAGGCATGCTTCTGGGGGTGAGGAAAAGACAACTGCAACGAAGCTGAACAGTGTAGAAGGGAACAAATATTTTTATATGACCCAGTGAAAAGTTAAAGAAAATTATTCTGATGTAGGGAAAGGGAGAGAAGAAGATGCCTTTATGATTGCACTAATCAACCATACTGACGGTTTGTATTTCTCCAGGGCTAGAATCGGGGGGGGGGGGAAGGGGGGAGGAGGACAGGGACACGAGTGATTCTTATGAATATTTAATATATATTTTTTTAAAATGTTTAATCAACTCAGTGAATTAAGGAGACTTGCAATGAACAGATGAAGTATTAGACTCTATGGAGTGAAGACAAGCATTTAAATTAAGAAAACAGCATGATAAGATTGCACAAGCTGAGTCCAAGAACCCTTGATCTAGAGATTTAATGGATGGAAGGGAAGACAAGCAGGAATATATAATGCCCTGGGGTTATCTGAGGAAAAAGAACTCTTCAGTGTGAGAAATTAATTTGAAAATGTTTACTTTTCATCCAGATATTTTATGAGGAACCCTATGGCAAAGTACAGAAAGAACAGGAGATATAAAAATAAAAGTAAGTAAGGAAGATACAATATTTTAGAGGCTCTTTTCCAGGATTTTTTTTCACATTCCTATACAGTGTAGCTTTCTGCCTTTTGTAAAAGGAGATCAAAGCTGTAGGAGAAGAATAATCTAACGAAAGGCATCTGGGCCTTGGGATAAAAGGAATACATGTCTGAAAAAGGCTGACAAGTGTATAGTTATTCCTCCTGTCAGATCTAACATGAAATTGGAGAAACAAGAACACAACCTGCACCAATCTACCTCTCTTACACCATTGGGAGTGGAGATGTGAAGCAGTGGGAGGACACACATAGATATATTGTTAAACTCATAGGGGAATAAAAATGCTGCTGTTGTATAATAAAAAGAAAATGGCCACAAATATTGAATATGTGTACTATTTAAGAATGAATGTGATCAAGTTTTTAACTGAAAACTAACTGAAATGCAATCAGAGAATGATTCAGGGAAGGCAAAAAGCTTTTCATTTTTGTCTGTCTTAAAAAAATAGGTTTTGGTTATTAATGTAGATTTATAGGGCTGCCATATCAAAACATTTCTAAGCTTATGGAATAGGTAGCACGCTCTCTGAAAGCTCATTTTCAAAAAGCTGGGACTTGATATGTGTCATTTTAAAATAGTGCTACTATATAATTAAAGCTGAAATTTTGAGTATTAGTTTTTACTCTTTTACCTCTTTCTGGACTTTATGTATAAGTAACATCAGCACTATCGTAAGGGCTGGCCAGGTCCCTGGACCATGCTGCCGGTCTCTAACAGCAGACAAATATTTCTTTTAGAAACTCTCAGAAATTCCCAGTGTTGAGAATAATTACGGATATGTATATTCTGATTCACAGCAGGGAATTAATGTTTTAAAATAATACCACTTCACCTTTTACCCAAGATTAAAAGGAAAGTTGTTCGTGATCTGCCTTGTGATCCATGACCTTAGCTCTGCCTGTAAAACCCTGATCTTTTGTCTCATTGCCACCCTTCAGCACTGAGGTCCATGCCAACTTTGGGCTCCTCAGCATTCATTTTTGTGGGATTGTTTTTCTTAATAAGAAAAGATGAAGAGAAGGACATCTTCCTCCCTTCTGCTCCATGTGTGCCTGTATCTAGTGCATTGTGTACTCTGTGCTTTACTCCTCTGGAATGCTTCACCTTCTCTTCATCTTCCTTCCTTTCCTCCTTTCTTCTTCCTTGACTGGTATTTCTTTTATCTGTGCTTGAAACCCTTCACTTTTTCAATCTCTCTTGTGTGGTAGAGACTAGGCCTTAACGATCAAGGCGGAGAGAAGCCTTCAGCTGTCTTGAACACTGAACATTTTTTCTTTCTTTCTTTGCTGTCTTCTAAACTGTCCATTTTCTATGTAAGGGGGATGGTCAGGTGGTGCAGAATTAGCACAAGCAACATGGTTGCTATCTAGAGGAACCACTTCCTCACACAGGATGAAGATAAGCCATGTTAAAGGGGTACATCAGGAGTCCCTGCTGGCTTCAGGATGCAATGTTCATGCCAGAGCTCATCGAAGGAATTCTGAATTTGCAGCTCAATCTCCTGATGAATTCGCTTTCCTTCTGTTGCTAGCTTTTCTGTGTTTACGTTTTACAAATATTCTAGTAAATGATGGGATGCTGACTGAAATTTTATGGCATATTTCCAGAAAGTCAGCTTCTCGGCTCATAACTATCAAATCTTGGAAGTGTTTTGTGCTCTTTATTTGTCCAAGTAAATTTCTGAGACAGAAATCTTAAAACAATGTCCTAGTTTGTTTTGAATTTAAAGCAAACATAAGGAAAAGTCTGTTCCTGGGAAACATGCAAATGGAAAGTGACAGCATCTGATAAATAGGTTATACTGAAATATTTGCACAAAAACTTCTCTGGGGGCTGGGTACAATTTATTCGTGGGCACATGGAACAAAGACAATACGCTAACTTGTGACTTGACTTTCAGATATACCCTTGGAGATTCTTACCAAAATATTTAAGTTTTTCAGGCAGAAGTAAAGGAGATTGTGGAGAAGTTGAAACAGCAATTTTCCTCCTCCTGTCTTCCAGGCTGGTTTCTTTATTCCTTTCTCTCTGGTCTCTAATCTCCCCTTTGACCAATTAGACACAACAGCACAGTCAAACTTGAAGGACTAAATGGCAGTATGAATGCCTCAGTCCCAGCTGAGAGGTTGTGCATCACTCTTCCATCCTGGGAGGAGAAGAACTAGAAAAATCCTGTCTCTGGCACGCAGTGTCCTTGTTTGCTGTCCTCATATAGGGAATGCTACAGGCCTGTCTTACTTAGAGCAGATTGCTGCACAGGCTCTGATTGCACACTAGCCTAAAACTCTTTACCAGCTTTAATAGCACGCCTTAGCAGTAATTGTTATGTGCATTCCCAAATAACTCTTTAAAGGGAAAGTGCAGATATGTTCAAAGTAAACAATAAAAATACTTTTTCAGTCAAGGGAAAAATCCTGGTGAAGTATAATAATGAAAACGGTAAAGTTGCTTCAGGAGCAATAGGTCTTATCATAGCCTGTGTATAGTTGAACAGGCTGCACTAGAGTATGCCCATACAATTATTTAGGCTCTTCACTTGTCATAAGAGGTCTGGAAAGTACCATCTGTCTCCACCATGTGCTGTTGTGCCCCACAGCAAGTGGCACTGAGTGTGTGACCATGTTTATGCATAGATGTATAATGGAAAAAGTTGAGAGGTCTGCGATACTAACCATTTGTGGTTTTGCAGACACTTCCATCTGAAAACACTTCTCTGACTGCTGTTGTTCTCCTCTGGGTCATCCTGGAGGAAATGAGGGGAGCTGGCGAGCATGGTGATACCCATGTACAGCTGCTATTATCTTTTAGGTACTCTTTTAAATAGAAAATGTTGAAAGACACTTTCTTACACACCCACAGAGTCTTATTTCTCGCCCTTTTTTTTTTTTCTTTTTTCTTAATAAGGAGTGGGAAGACATTTTGTAACATCATGAGTACTGATGGTGGGATATTATAAAAACACTACAGCTGGATTAAGCTGCTGAGTCCTTGGCTTGGAATAGAAGAATGCCTGGAAAATTAAGAAACAAATGTTCTATGTAAGAAAAAAGAAAAATCTTTTCTTGTCCCAGATAAAGTTCACCTAATCCTACGTGTGCAATACTCTTCTTTCTATCACTGCCTGTAACTCATTTGTGTTCTATAACTTCACTGTTTTGATGACCATTTAAAAATTCAGAAGAAATTACTTAACTATGTTCCTTTTCTGTTGCACACTTATTCTTCTTTACTATCTCTGCTCCAGTGTAGTCTCTGAATAACACCTTTTAGCTTGGGATGGTGTTTTTCCTTTCTTGCTTTTGTATTTTTTCTAGTTGTTTTGTTTTATGCACTTGCTTGGTTTTATGGCATCATGAAAGAGATAAGCTGTTGCTAAGAAGCTGTTTTGAAAACATCTTTGCTGTTCTGGCCTGAAAGACGTGTGCTAAAGCATCAACTAAAGAGCTGCCTTATGGTTCCTCTATGATACTCTTCTTTCTCACACACACAAATGTGCATCTGAAGAAGCCATGTGCTGAGACCTTCTCTGGTTAGAGGCTGTACCCGTCCTGCAGAGAAAAAGCAGCCTCTGGAAGTGGCTGTAAACCTATAGTCCACTGAATGCTGCTATTTTCCCATCGGCGTTGCTGCCTTGTGGCAGCCTGCCTGGCGGCTCCACGCTGTGTGCTCCGGGCTGCAGACCCGCCTTCGCCTCGGAGGATGTGCTCTGGCTACGCCGAAGGCGGCGTGCCAGTCTGGGCTTTAGCTTGGCTTCAGGGCTGCCCCAACAGACGAGGCACGTTTCCTGTAATTTAACTCTCAGATGAAAGGTACTGAGTGACTCCACAGGAGGTTTTCTAAAACTCAGCTGAACATGTGGCTGAAGCGCCTCTGTATCATTGCCCAGGGGATGCTGGTCAGATAGTTCTTTGTTGTGGCGTTCTTTGTGGTGAAGTTTTTTGTAGCTCAGATGACTTCCTTAGATCTGGTGAAGGTGCCTTTTACAGAGATTTTGCAAACAAGTTTCTAAAGAGGGATCTAGTTGGCAATATCACCAAAGAATTTGGTCCCTCAACTGGTAATGTAAAGATATTTTCATCTAATGATGTTTTTGGATTTTTTGGGGAGGTTGGTTTTTATTGGGTTTTTTTGTTGTTGTTTTTGTTAGAATAGTAATATGGCCTTTTCCTTGTAAGTAACTTTGCTACTAAATAGCTTTTATCAAACCCCTGCTAGTCTCACCAGCCTCCTACTTTTCCAGATTTTCTCCAGTACCAAATAGTTTGGGGTTTTCTCCTTTACTTCCATTCCCTCCTTCTTCTCACCTTTTCCCCATTCCAGTATGATAAAATAGACAATAACTAGAATCTCTCCTCAGGTTAAGAGGTGCAAAAAAAAAAAAAAAAAAAAAAAAAGAAGTCGGAAGACTGAAAAGTATAATCAAAACCAGAATAACTCTGATCTGGGCTCTTTCTCTCTTCAATAGTTTGAATTAATTTCCTGTATAATTTTGACCACTAGAATCAGATCACTGCAGAGCCATTGCAGTTTGGACCTAAATCAGGAATTAAAGATATTAGTCAGATAACCAGATTACAGGGTCTCTATGTGAGAGGAAAGTGGCTGAAGCTTGGAAGAAAAGGCAAGATGGTGAACACATCCATTTGACCAGTTAAGTGATTTGCTGTGAAACATTTACATTCAAGAAAGTCTTTAATTCATGGTGACAAGTGCAACATGAAATCCATTTTGTTTCTTATCACATATTTTATGGAATTGGAAACATAAACCAGATCTTACAAACAAACCAAACAATGTTTTTGTAAACACAATGCACTCTACTCCTGGTTCACTTTCCTCACCAATCTCGACACAGGTTTGCTGTGAGATTTACCAGGAGATCATCAGGTACTTTTAGATGCTGACAGGGACTATTGTACAACTGTCATTTCTAATGTCACTCTGACAGAGTTGCTTCTTTGCAAGTGGTGGAATTTCTTTGATTGATCTTGACCTTTTTTCCTCTGAAAACCTGTGCTCTTGCAATGCTGTGGACTTTGCTATATTGTAGTATTGTTTAATACGGCTTTAGGTATCATTAAATGAGTATGATACAGGACTCCACGAAATGGAGAAATGAAGACACATTCACAGCTCAGGGTATCACTGAGAGTAGTGCACAGGCTTGTTTAAATTCTCACAGTGTGAGAGGATATGAGGTCTTTAAGATCAGTAATGGCATGAAAAAGAAAAAAAAAAAAGTAGAAATATATATACAGAAAAAATATCAGTGTTTCTCAAGAAAAGCCTTGAGGATTTTCCACTGAGTTATCAGACAACAGTCTTAGAAAAATAGAGAAAGTATCTTTCACAAAGTCATGGTCGATCGATAGCTTTTTTAACACCATTGTGTGCATCTGAATTTTATCTCAAAAAGCTGCTACTGTTTAAGACTGGAACCCATGCAAATACATTTTCCTGGTTTTCCTGAATCATCTCTTACAGCAAGCAAGCTTCTTGGCTAAGTAGACCGTGTCTGATGTGGTGTGGCCATTCTTGTGTTTTTACTCGTGGTCTCTTAATGTACCAAAGTGTGGAAATGGAGGGGGATGGAGCCTCCTCAGACACGAATGTCAACATCTCACTGAAATCACCTGTGGTGGTACGTAGGGCACGCAGCTTTTGGAGAAAAATCTCCGGAGAGGCTATATGATTGTGAGACTGGGCCAGGTCCGGAAGCACTGAGACCAGGGAAAGCTTCTGTTGGATTGGGCCTCAGTCTGGCACCTTTCATTTGCATCTTTCTTTACTCAGAATACTTAGCAGCTTAGAAATAATTGTTACAAATAAGAGAAAGTTGCTCTTAAAGCAATACATAGGCTCTGACCCTTTCTCTGACTGCAGTTATTTTAGCTTTCATTCAATTCTACTGGAACTGCCACTTCAATCTTTGGCTTTTGATTTAATAGACCCCTGTCAAAGCCTGCATAAAACTGATTTAAAATAACCATAGAAACAGATTATTTTCTTAATCTTTCAGACAGATGTTTTGTTTCTCTCAGATCTTTGTAAAAATTCAATAGAGAGAGTTGAAATGCTGCATTTAAATAAAGCAAAATCTAAAATACAGGAGAGAAGAACACCAAACCCAGATTGCTGTGCACTGAAGGTATGATTTTATGCATTACAGTTTAGCTAAGACCCGTTCAAGGAGAAACTTCAACAGCTTGCCAGGGGCAGTCTCCATAAGCTGTGGCTGCTGCTAGAGCCTGCTGTAAATATTCTGCTGTTTTACAACTGGCAACTGTTAAACTTGGCGCAAGCCCATGTGAAATGCTTAGATAAAAAATAAGTATTTCTTTTTTCTCCCTTCAGAGGTAATCATGTTAATAAATATCAAAAAGAACAAACAAGCAAATCAGTGGTGAGGACTCATTAGTAAATACTCTTATCTCACTCATTTCATTCAAAAAGCTGCATCAGCCAGGTGCTTGGAAACCAAACAGGTTTTACTTTTTAACAGCAAATCTACTAAACTGCAGTGGGTCTGTCTTTATGGCACATCTTTGTTTACGTTTGCTGAGGTAAAGTGGTTGTCCTTGGCACTTTGAGCAGATGGTCTGGGTTCTCCCATTCTACTGAGAACTATGTTTGTAACTAATGCAATATCTGTAATATAATTTCATGTTATTGTTAATTTTTTTTTTAAATGAAGTGTTTATAAAGAAGTTTCTGAAAGCTAGGACTGACCTTTCTGAATCCCATTTACAGAACTTTCTACATCTGAAAATTATTGCAAATATTTTCGCCTCTATTTATAAGCCAAACTTTTACCGTATTTTGTGGTTTAGGCTTCTGTTTCTCCTGAGTTCTCCTTCCACAGATCATGTACTTGCAATATACTTCTCATGCTATAGAAGTAATAGCACCGATGATTTCTCTTCAGAAGTTACCTCAGTTAAACAGGATAATTCAGGGAACGTGGTACCTGTGCTTGATGAAGTGGGATGGAAACTTTTATCTTAATCACTGTTTTCTATTTATTGTCATTAATTCTGAAGCATTTTTAGCTGCTCTTGCACGTTGTGAATTGCATTAGTGCTGCTAGGACTAGTTGCCCATTCCATCAATTCATCTCCCTCTAAATATTTCTTATGTTTAACATGTTCTTAAAATACATCATGTTCAATGGCCAAAATATAGAAACTTCTCCATTTCATCCAGTGTGTGAACCTCATGATGTGAGTGTCTTCCTATATGAGCACTGAAATTTTGGTTCTGGTGCCTCGAGAGCTGAGCGGTGGAGAATCTGGTTCCAGAAGAGTGTCTGCTGCCAGGCCAGCGGCATGCTGGATTTCCGTCAGCACACCTGGGTCTTATATTCAGCTTTGCCACGAAGCTGCTGTGTGAATGTAGATACAGAAATTGTCACCAGCTAATTTCCTCTGTTCAGGCCTGCCTCTCAATCTGTGTTTTAACCAAGACCTTGTTCGTATTGGCACCTTGAGGAGTTACTCCAAGAAGCAATAGTCCTTCAGTCCCAATAGTGAAGAATGTTTTTTTTGTTTGTTTTGTTTTGGTTGGTTGGTTGTTTTTTTTTTTCCCCTGTCATAATGCAGGCTGTTGGCTCTCAAACTAGGAGTGCTTTCATTTTTACGGGAGGTTCAGGTGCCTAGCTGCTATAAATAAGCATTATTTCTTTGTCTTGAAAAAAGCTCAGTGGCACTCTGTTTTTTAGCATCCCTGTAATTTGGGGGGACAGGAGGACAAATTTAAGTGGAACATGTGGAACAGTGCTACCCAGTTCTCCAAGAGTAGATTTTAGTTGTGAGTGGCTGCCCAAAGAAATACATAGCTGAGAAGAGGCAGATTCCCAGCAGATATCAATTATCTCAGCCTCATTCACTTGAGTGGAGCTGCCAGATTTGCTGCAGGATGCTGGCAGAGAAATAGGGGATATCAGCAAAGACATTAGTCACTTGTTGCACAGCAGTTTGTTTGGCATGTGGCCATTTGCTACAAATTGCCCTCGAAAGCTTTACATCTTCTTGGTGCACTGAGCTATTTAGTGTGTTAAAATTCACGCACCTTTGTGTCCTAATAGAATTCCTTATGTAAGCAACGTATAATGTTCTAGCTGGCAATGCTCATGTTTGTAAATATGTATACATGTATACAAAATCAGGAGTCAAGGGCCAAACAAGAGGAAATTGGGTTCTAATGTTAAAATGTCGAGTCTTCAGAGTTTTCTTTGCAGCGATAGAGGGGTTTTGAAGCCAAGAAGCCATGCAGGGCTAGAAGCTTCTTCAGGAAAGACACAACAAGGGAGAGAGAGATTAGTTTCTCCCGTCTCCAGGTTTCTGCTCTAGCACTAATGCCCATCAGATGTCATACCAAAAGTGTTTTCCCAATCATGTAAATTGAGCATAAGACTTCAGCTTATATTTCAAAAATTCCAATTTCACATCTTCTTTAGCTGTACGAGTCTCCTTACCTATAATCTGTCTGTGCTTTTGACTTCAAAAAGTTGCCAGGTAGGAAATTCCAAATTGAACCTCTCATTAGCTGTGGGTGCTGTGAACTCAGAAAAAGATAATGAGAAAAACGAACACCAGTTCTCAGTCCTCTTTCATCTGAGAAAGTTCAGGTTCTGATGGCAATTTGCATATTGGCTAATAAATCTTGCTCTTGGGACAATTTGTTCTTATATTTGATTACATTATTGGGCTTCAGAGAACTGTATCTTCTTCCATGCCAGTGTATCTTCCATTTTGCCTGTGTTTACAAGAGCACATACTTTTCCAATTTTCCTTTCTCATTAGGCATCAGTAGGAGTTTCCATCCAGCTCCATCAGAACAGACACCCTGGGAAGATCTAATCTCAACTCCTTTTCTTTACAGAGTTTGTCATAGTTGGTCATACAGTGAGAGTCAGATTTCCTGTGGAAAAATGGGCACAAAATTCTCGTGTTTCTCTGCTAGGGTGTTTTTTTGTATCGTAAGTGCTCCCTGGATAGCAGAGTGTGGGTGCACAACCCTCCCAACCACGTAACAGTTATATCCAGCCTTGCAAGTGAAACGTAAAGCTCTTCCTAATGTCATTGTTTGCGAGCTTTTGCTGTAGGGGTTTCTCTGCTGTCCCTGTTCTTAGTCTTTTCTATGTCAGAAATTTCTAAGACTTTTTGTATTTTGTGATTTTTATATGCATGTATTTTTGTATACCTGTCCACACCTTTCTGTGGAGCTGTGATGCAGAAACTTAAAGAGATCAGAAAAGATTACTTAGACACTTTGGAGACTCCAACACTCTAATCATATGATGTTCACAAGGCTTTTGGGGGTTTTCTGGATTTTAAAAATATTTGAAAAACTAACAGAAAAAAATCAGCAGAAAAACAAATTTTTGTATCTTCTTTTTTTAAAATAAAGAAACCAAGTTCTTCCATTTACAATCTTTGACAAAACGGATATTTTAGTTCATAAAATAGCAAAACAAAATTTTTGAGGAGCTACAACAGGAAATTCGGGAAAGTAACATTTCCAGAGCAGGCATCTGACATGATCATAAAAATAAATGTCAAAAGAGTCATGACATGCACAAGAACTCTTAAAATATACCGAAAAGCTCATTAATAAGTCAGATGCATACTCAGGTAACCCCACTGAGTCTAAGCCTCTTCTTTATTCCTCTTGAAATCTAGAAAACTTTGCATAAGGAAGTTTTGGAGGATACCTCTCTGTTTTGCTTCATCTTACAAAGTACTGACATTAGGTGTCCCCCTCTCTCTCTTGTGCCCTCTATCCCCAGCCATAATCTTGCACTCGCTCTTTTGTGACCTTTCCAGGATATTTGTGTGCTTTACCTCTCCAGACTGCAGCAATGCTCTCAGCTGCCAAACTGCTGATTTACTTATTTCTGAGTTTAATGTGGCCCAGTTTTGTGCCATGAAACACAAACAGTTGCAGGAAATTAATCAAAAACATGAACGTATGAGCTCAGAAGAAAGCACAAAACGGAATTTACGGAGATAACTGAAAATAGCTATGGCCATATGGATTTCATTGGGTATGTGCAATATGTTGATACCATCCTTTTTTTGGTAGCAATTATCTGCTCTCTATTTTCAAGTCCTTTAATTTTTGTTTTGCATTTAGCATCTCAAAGCCATTCAGGAGAAACATACTTTAAGCATCATTACTACACAAATTGGTAAACTGGATGTAAGCATTTTATAAGCAACATGTTCAGTCTTATTTTTTGTAGTGGGTTTTGTTGGGTCTAGGTTTTTTGTTTGTTTTGTTTTTTTTTTTTTTTTTAATGAAAACATTATTTGACAGCTGCTAGCTTACTGGGTCACAAGTTAATAGTGTCTCTGCCTAGCAATGAAGTTGGGTTATTACCGACTGTCTCATCATGAGTTAGGCTACTGTGGATTTTTTCATTTCTAGTACTTGTTGTATAAATGCTGTATGATCATTGTGAATCTTTGTCTTGTCTTATATCATAAAGTATATTTGATGTATCGTGAATCTCTGTTTTCTAGTGGAATATCAGCTATAAGTAACTTGAAATAGTAATTTGAGCTTCATATTTAAGGAACAGAGTGTTTTAGGATGATAGCTATATTCCTCAACTGATTTCGCATTTGAATTTCCTGGATTCATAGGAAAAAAATGGAAAATGTTGTCCTATATGCTTGTAATAATATTTTAAAAGAAATTTCAGGGAGGTAACCTGAGTGATCGATTGCTGCCTTGAACTAAAGCCGCAAGAAGAGGAACTTCATGAAATTCTGTGGGATTTCAGCTGTGACTTTCTTTGGTGCTGTCATGAGAGGCAAGATAGCATAATCACTGTATTTGCAAGTCCAGGTGAAAAGTATCTTCTTGTGTAAAGCACCCATTTCCAGCAAGCATTCAAGGTGTAGGATAGATGATCGTTGTACGTAACAGGAGAAATGTTGGAAGATTTATGAGCATCCTCATAAAGTCAGGACAGCTGTTAAGTGATACAGTCCTGCTTTTTGCTTCTCTAGAAGCCACTTCTACAGGCTGTTAGCTCCATGTCAGCAGCACCCTTTGTTTTACAGGTTGTTGTTTTCTGCATCTATCAGAGTTGTCCCCTTGGTTTGCTCTGTGGCATGTTCTATAAATCATACTTTGGCAAGAGACATTGCGGAATTGTTTTCTGTAGAGGTAATAGTACTTGGCATTGATAGGGCACATCAGAGAATCACACAGAACTTTACTAAGAATAAACTGAGCTTCATAACATCCCTCTGGAGCAAGTAAGTATCATCATTCCCATTTTTTCAAATATGAAATTTGACATTTTAGTGTATCTTACGGGATGTTGAGTTTAGCCTTCATATTCTGATCTTAAACTCATGGCCAAGTGGAATCCTTGTGTCCTTCACATGGTAAAATTCTCACGTGATGCCTATTGTTCATGCTGCTCTCCAGGGAGTTGCAGGCAACGTGAGATGGCCTTGGCTGCCTGGAATTGACTCCAAGGGACCTTCTCTGAATGAGGCTTGAGGCAGAATGCCTTCTCCTCTCTGTTACTCCCTGGTCATCTGTCAGAAATACGTACATTAGTTCCAATCTCATTTTCCTCATCCATGTGGAGTTGATTTCTCAACCCAGACTGCCCAGTGGAGGTTGGTGAAGCCAGCTGAAGCAGGACTTTACAGCTGGGTAAGCCTAAATGTATTTGAACCAAAGCTCACGAGATACATAAGGTTGGTACATCTCTGTGTGATTCCAGGGAGAAACGCTGGATGCGAGATCTTGAGTGCATAGAAACTTGGAAGACTCAGCTTCATATTTATATTTACAGACACTAGGGAAACAAGAAACATGAACTGAAAGGGTCAAATGTCTTTATACTCCTGGCTCAGTAATGCAAATCCCTAGGTGGGTAAACATGATTAAGACCCATGCTGTTTTGTTTCAGCTCAAGAAGCTGGACAAATGAAGGTGGGGAAGGATTCAGACAACTAATCCTGACCTGAGACCGCAATCAGAGGTGGCTCTTACAGGACAGGGATGTAAATAAAAAAAACCAAACAAACAACAAAAAAACCCCCAACAGCTGGTCTTTTTTCTGAGCATTACCTATGATGATGGGGATACATGAACAATCTCTCTTCCCATAAATGGTAAATTATGATTACACGAATAGGGAAAATTAGCTGTGCTCCATCACTATCCCAGAAAGCAGTAACTGTTGTGTGACATCTGGGAGGGATTGTCACAACAACTGCATATTTAAAGCCCTGGTCTTTGAGAAGAGGTGGGTGTCCACTTGAGAGGTACGTTACTGGAGAATGTCAAAGAATAAATGACCAAAACTATGCCAGAGACAAAAAAGCCAAGATGAGAAACTGCCATGTATTTTAGTCAAGGGACTTGTAAAAACATGCATTAGTGTTAAACTGCCAGCTAGAAAGATAGAGTCAATTAGTGTCTCGATTAAACTACATTGTGCCAGAGCCCTAGCTGGCACGAAATGGCACAGTTCTGTTAACTTTACTGGCGCTTCAATAACTTGCAATAAGTTAGGATCTGACTTCTTACCAAGTTACTTCTTTGGAAAACTCCCACAGAGATCTATGAGGTTAAGGACAACTGTATTCTCTATCTATAGCATTTACTGTAGACTCAAGATTGAAGATCATTATCTTGGCCTTAAACAGTGGCACTAGCATTATAAGAAAGTGTTTCAAGATTTCTTTTATCCAGCTGGAATGTTCTATTTTTTAGTATTTCTAAAGGACAATATGAAAAATGGCATGTATCACAGAGAAGCTGCTCAGCTTCTCCCTTTTTTTTTCTTCTCACTATATTTCACAATATTATGCCCAAACTATTTAAACATCAAGTGTTTGTGGAAAGATAAATGTAGTGTGCATATAGCCACTAAGGCTGAAACGTGCTTTTAATACTAAAGGAAAAAGGTGTTCCCATAACTTGGTAGTTATTCAAAAGAAATGGAAAAGCTTCCAACACAGAGAATGGTCTAGTCTGTTGAAAAAAGATCTAAGGGCTAATTTTTGTTTCACTACTAAAAGAAGTTCATGATAATGAGGCTGACATTTGCCAGTTGTTCTTCTCTATTTTTTACTCAGAAGGAATCCTAACTAGCCTTATGGCTATAGTTATGGATGTCATTTCTGCTTCATTCTTTTTTTGCTCCGTTACTTCATGCTGGCTTTGAAATGGAGTTTGTTTTGTTTTAACAGTTGCTGCTCATTGCTTCCAAAAGTGACTGTCTTCTTACAACACAAGGGGTTAAATTTCATTTCAAGCTATGCGTGTGTGTGAGCGTGGGAGCAAGAGGGTCAGAAAAATAAACTAATCGTATGGGGGAAATTATGCTTATACATAGGGTGAAACTTATGCAATATAGTGACATGCTCCATGTGTAAATAATGGTGTCACAAGGTGGCTGTATTTCCTGATGAAGAAGGGTAGTCTAACGCTGACTATATATTCTGTATTCTGTTCCTGACATTTACAGCTCAGCACCTCCCAGGACGGGGGCCTGTGGTCTGCAGCACTCTTGTGTGCAGAGTTAGTGTTGGTTGTGGTGAGAGATCTTTGGTGTATGTGCCTATACTTCTGCAATATGATGCAAGTGAAACATGGGTACTTGAGTTTATAGGGAAAGTAGAGCATTTTCCTGCTTTTGGCCTAAAAATGTCTGATTCCATTCTTTGGAGTTTAGTTGAGGGTACTGGCAGTTCACCCCGTCCTTCTGATGGCTAGCAAAATTGAGCAGATGTATACTTTTTCTTTATTTGCTGGATGATGCTTCAGAGTGGACATAAAGGACCAAAGACATTATTCGGGTACTTCCTCAGTCAGATATTTTCCTCTTGTTCCACCACTTTCCAAACTTTAATTAATATGCACTAACACTAAATAACAGAGATTTGGTAATTGGTTGTGTGTGAATAAATTATGATCAGATCTTTTTAATTATTAATGTGGATGTGTATGTAAAAGAACAGAAGACATCTAAAGGAAATACAATACGCACAAGGGATATGAAATAAAAAAGACATTCCTTAGTGCTAAAAGCCATAAACTGTCAGGCGTTTCAGTGATTTGTCACCTCTGCATTAACCACTGACTCAAAGTATTAATGATAAAAGCAGATAATTACAGTGCTGTCCTCTTACAAAGAAGCTGTTATAGCTGGGTAAATAACAGGCCCTATAAAATTGTCTTAAATTTGTGTTTGCACAGCAGACAGCATTCAGTAAGCTCCTGTTAACTCTGGAGATGTTTGTGAAAGGGAAGTTTTTCTTTTGTGTGTTTTATGTTTAATATCAGAGGAAGAAACAAAGGGTAAAAAACGGATCGTGTGACATGTTTTAAGTGTATACTGTAGAGGGACAAACCCAAAATGGCCTTCTCAAAGCCAAAGGCAAGTCTATGGGGTTGCTACGGAGCTTGCGGTAGTCAAGACTCATTTTCTTCCAGTGAAGTGAAGTATGATAGTGATTTTTATAGTCGCTGTGATATTCTCTACACTTTATTCTTTATTCTTTTTCTGGCGGCAACAAAGAACTGACTGCTGCGTGACACAAAAATAGGAAGTGTGCTAGTGAGAGCATCTTACTGTAGGTGTTCGTATGGCCACAGCCACATCTAGCCAAGGCCATCAGTAAGGCCAAAGACCAACCTAGCTGGTAAACTGATTTATTTCTTGCTACAGAAGCTGTCCAATTAGAAATACCTGAGGCCTACTGCCGAGGAAGCGCTAGTCACTGCAGCTATGCTGCTTCCTCAAATTTTGGGCTTTGCTCTGCCTTCAAGTTGCGTTGTGTCTATCGTGAGTATTGTACGATTTCAACAAACAAAACACCACAGAAGGATAGGCTGTAGGCAAAACTCCAGGGAATGTTCCATTCGTAGCTCAGGACAGACAGCTACTGTTCTCTGTGCTGAGGGAAGTAACTTTCTCTTGGTAGAGCTGGACAGTGTGGTGTGGCAGTTCCGATGCTCACCCAGCTTTCCAGTTGACAAGGGAGAAGATACGCTTTGGAATTGCCAGCACTAAGAGAGATGAGAAAGATGTTTCCTGCAATAAATATGGACAGCAAAAAGACAATGAGAACAGAGCAGTTTTCTGATTCTAATTAGTGCTTCACACTGAGAATATTGTGAGCATAAAATATCTCGCAGAATAAAAAATTATCAGGACAACAGCAGTCATCAGTTTCAAGTAACAAAAACTCATGTTTTAAAAACAGAATCTAGAAGTATAGTTATTTAATGGAGCATTTTTCTAGAGAAAATTTCTAGAAACACATTTCCTGCTGTACTGATGTCTATGTAAGACAAATAGGAAATATTCTCTGTTGAATAGAATTAGTTACTACTGAAAGCTTCTATCTCCTTCAGCTTACCATAAGCAAAGTAACTAAGTAATGCACTTGCTTAGATTCCAACTCAATTTAGGGAAAGGGTAGAAATGAAATTGCTCTTGGCCTTGATTAATGTTGAAAATATTGATCAAATGGCTTATCTGCCAAAAATGAAAGGCTTGTCAGTGTTCTTTGAAGATGGAGCATGGGTTTATTAGTAAGACTCTGAGGGGACAATTCCAATAAGTTGATATTAAGGGATTTTTTCCTATGGACACCAGCGTTTGATTGAAAAGGCTTTACTGGGGGGAAAAAAAAAAAAAAAGTGTGTTTTTTCTTGTGTATACACACATCCATATGTACTTGTCCCTGTGTGTGTTAGTTGGTAGAGCCCATTCAAGATATAGATTGTCAAAGAAATGCTTATGGCCACCCAGTTCAGAAGTTAACTGTATCTTGTCCAGTCTCACAGGTAGCCCATGTTAAACTGCTGTGCCATCAGGAATCCGTGACATCTGTTGAGGAGGACTCGAGGACAGCAGTGCTGCGGCAGCATTGCCAAAGTGCCATCTGTACAAAGGCGTGAGAGAAGCCAGTTTTCAAAGCGCAGTGTCTGCCTGGACGCTGTGCGTTCTGCAGGCTTTACAGCTCCTCTGCCCAGCTGCAGCAGTGCGGGCTGGCTGCACTGCCGTGCCTCACCCGGTAAAAATACCTGCCTCAGGGTCCACTTCATTATGACAAACGTTTCACATGGCTAACGTAAAAAATTGCCCCAAAACATTTTTTTTTTCTTTATTTGAACAATTCCTTCCATCATCTCTCCCCGTTACTTAATTCCTGGTCTCTGTCCTCCTTTGCTGTTTATACTGTTGCTTCCTGCTGCTGTTTTCCTGCCTTCTCCACTCCTTCCTCCTGATACTACTGTGTACCTGGTTTTATGCTGTGCTGACTCCACTTCCTTTTCTTGTGCTTGTTGGCCTTTCTTGCATCAAGCACAACACTGATAGTTTCTTTGTTGACATACGTGGGATGAGATATGGCAATACATTATTTCAACGAAAATTTTCCTCCAAGGATTATTGCTCCTGGGTGAAATGATTGTTTCCTCTGGTTCAGATTAACCACGCTAGGAAGGAAATTTTTCATGCTTCATTATTACCATTAATCTTCCAAGGTGCCCCTCTGAATGAAAATCCATTGTTTTGTTTAACAGAGAGGGACACCAATACAAGTTATCTAGTGTAATTATACTTCTAACAGATATATCTGTCAGGTTGCCCAGAGTTTGGTAACATAACATCACTGAATATTACATTGCAATGTAGAACATATTTTCAACAAGCTATGCAGACCTGCACTTTTTCTGTTAACTCTAATAAAATGTGATGGTACTTAATCTGCTGTAGTGCATCGGGAAGTATATTTACCTTTCAAGATCATAGGAGACTTGGCTTAGAAGCTATTTCAAGAACACCTAAGGTGATGGAATGTGAATGAAGAGCAGGAAAGGGAGGGTGCAGTTCTGCACCCATCGGAGTTGGTAGCAAAAATCCCCTTTTCTGCTGTGGAGATAGGATCAGGATTACCAAATGTTTCCTTTGGTTTTGCTTTCTAGTTGCTATTGTGGGTAATAGTGACCTGCAGTCAGAGATGCCTTTTTATTTGAGGTGGTAGGAGACTAAATTCTTCATGTTCTTCATGCACCATGCCCCTTCCTGACTCATTGCGTTTGGAAAGCAGCGCTTTATGGTCTGCAGCAAAAGAAATATTAATTTGCAGATGCTGCTTGCTCATTTCCTTAGGTACTTAAGTAGTTCCGTAAAACCTTTGCATGAATTAATATGTAGGATGTGCCAAACTCATTATATTTCTAGCTATGATTTATAATTTCATCCTTTTCCTTTTTCAACCAAGAATACTCAGGTGTAGGGGAACATTGTAAAGTAGAGGAGCTCAGGAGGCAATGAGCCAATGTGTTTCATTAGCTGTGTGTGCTGTCCGCTGAGGATTGCACAATCTTGTCAGTCCTACTGTATCTTCTATGGTTTTGGGTTATTTATTGCCCATAAAGCAAATCAAAGTACTCCTTTGCCACTGACATAGAAAGGGGGCTTTGAACTAAGTGCTTTGCCTCTTACATCTTTCCTTGTGATACATTTTTAGATTTTTCAATGCTTATACCAGTGGAGGGGGCAGACTGGGGGGGCACAGGAGCGCTGGGTCCCTGCTCTCATGTTCTGTGTACTGACCACAGCAGTCCTCATGCTGGAAAGAGTAGGCAAAATCTTTGTAGGCCCTTGAAATGCTGTGATAAGGCATGCTCAAAGTACATAGAACTTAATTTCCAGACCCTTTTCAGGTGCTCCAAACCAGAGGTGTTCTAGAGACTCTTAAAAATACAGCTATGAGAAAAATTTTAAATGCAGAAAACAACATATTTTGTCCAAATCTCATTTTGGTAAAAAAGCTAAACAGTTTTTGTTGGAACATTCCATGAAGTAGAATTCCAACAAAACTTTAACCCAGAAAGCCAGTGCTTTTGGAGTTATAAAAAAATTAAAATGGTGTTTCATAATTGAAGCGGTTCAATATTCTTAACTATAGGAATCACAACTTATATTAAGAAAGGAAGATTTGTATTTCTATGCAAACATTTTTTTCTGAGGCTTAGTATTTGCAACCTATTGGGTTTTACTTTTCGGAATCAGAGATTTACACATCTGAAGATTTACCACAGTGCTTGAAATGGCTATGATTATTGTAAACCATGAAAAAATTAAACTTGAAAATTATTTTGACAAGTTGGTTAGACGCCTGCTTCCTCTACTCTGCACGCACAGAGTAATGGATTCTGGTGCTCATGGAGAGCTCACTTTTACTAGTTTGTGTGAATACCTGGGTTCATAAGGAACTGTGCATCAGCTTTAAATCTCAGCTGGAAACCAAAATGCATATTAGTCATTTCTGTCTCTGATATCAAAAAGCTTTTAATCTCTTTCAAGTATCTTTCTTTTCCTGTACTTTGAAAGTGGGTTACCTTTTCCAAATCTTCTGAGACAGGTGAGCATTAGTAACCGTGAAAAGGGAAAAATCCCTCTGATTATTTATTTTTATTTTTCAATATATCTAACTTTTCTCTTCATTAGTGGTCTCATAACACAAAGCAAAATCTGGAGAGCCTTAAGAGGCTTGAATGCAAATAATGATTTCTAATAACGACTACAGGAGTGATTGTCTTTATTGGAGTTTTAATGGGGGTCAATGAGGTTAGAATGGAGAATACAAATTAAAAAGGGAAATTCAGGAAGGTAAATCTTTGAGTCTGTAGGATGTTGTTAGGGAAGATGAGGAATCCTGCATTGTCAGTCAACAGCCCAACACTGGGAAAAGGGAAGATTATATCAGCTGTAAATCTCAGAACGTGGTCCCTTTTCCTTTTTGTAAGCAAAACTCCTCATTGATTTCTGGGAGTTTTGCCTACATAATCAAAGCACATCTCTAGATCAGCCTAGTTGTGGGGTTGAGTGGGCTTCCACTGTCATGTGGCATAAGAGAACTCTGTTGGTTGTTGGGAGTTTAGATGGGAAGTGTCCTGGGAGAAAAGAAAGCTTTAAAATGAATCACATCTCCAAAACTGTCATGAAAAAGTACAGTAAAAATCTAAATATTAAACCGAGAAGTATTCATACAAACAGTTGTGACATTCATGTAATGCTCCCTAATAGACTCCAGTGATGCCTTCAACTAGTCTGGCATCTGGAATGTGGCACTTCCCTCTCCAGCTCCAGGATAAATTTTGCTCCATGGAGGCAGACTGCTCTTGACTCAGCTGGGTGGGGGTGTGGCACAGAGGCTGCTACATGAGGGTGTTGTGCAAGCCAACATGCAAACATGTGGGATGGAACTCTGGGTTTGTCTTCTCCTGAGCTCCCAAGAAAACAGGTAAGGGATCACGTCTTGGTCTCCCCCTGAGGATAGGAACTATTATTTTCAGAGGTTCTTCTTAAGAACTTTTGCTGTGTACTTGTGTAAAGATCAGGTATGCTATGGTCTGGGCTGATAAATCCATTTAGGTAAGAATGACATTTTTCTCTTCCAGAGCTTAGTAATTCCCTCTTTTCCTACCATGAATTTAGTTTATGCCTGGCTTTGTGAACTTGCTCATAATTTCTCAAGGTAGATATGAGGTTTGGCTCTGCCTAAAAGTAGGGGAATAGTACAGTCTGTTCTAATGAAAAAGAGAAGCCATAAAGTAGTACTACTAGAGAGTTATTACCTCTTCATAGCACCCAACATATGCTTGGTGCTCACAGATAACGTACACAGACTATGTTCTTTCTTTTGCAATCGTCAAATGTTATGGAAGCTCAGAGATGCTCCTGAATTGACCATTCTAACTAAAGTGCTATTACGTTGTTTGGAAAGGCTGAGGAAGAGAGTAAGAAACTAAATTCTCATCTTTGTCACCCAAGGAAAAATATTCAGGTTTTCCTGTGTCAGTTCCAGAAAACACTGCCTGAGGATGTAATATAAAGAGCAAAGTGGAGAGTCTCAGCGCCATTGCAAAGACTGATATGATAGTCATTGCTCCTGCTGCAGAATACTGGTGTTGCATTTTGCAGCAATATTTTTAATTCCTGCCCCCCCCATTTATTTAAGACGAATGTCTTTTAAGTAAAAAATAAGGTCTGGGAATACACGGAATTCAAGTCTTCTGTTAAAGTCTAGACTTAGTCTTAACTGCATTTATTTCATTTTAGTTTGTTCTTCTGAGTAGAATTATCTTCTTTGTTATCCTTTTCTTTTTTTTTTTCATTTGACCAAAACTTCCATGTTTTGGAGGAGTCCCAAGACGGAATTCCTGTATCATTTGGAGCAAAACGTCTTCTGAGGCAGTCACACAGCCCAAGAGCCAACAGGCAATGGGCATTTTGTAAATATAAAACCACTGTGAATGAAAGCTGTCAGACTATATTATGCATCCTGGCAATAATAGTTTCATTATTCTCCGATAATATAATTGTCTTTTTTATTATTTTATTTTTAAATGGCCAAATGAAGCTTTCCATCTTCCTGCTGTGTTTCAGGTAAGGCCAAAAGAAATGTAGTGAGTGCAGAGTACAGCGACTGACCATGTATACCTTCTGCCTCCTCCTTCAGTAGAACTTGCAGGGATCTCCTCTGGCTCTTCTCACAGTAAAAGATAGGTTGAGAAGATATTTTTCTTGCAAAACAATGAGTTAAGACTCTGAGGAACATCAGCACAGAAGTTCAGAGGCTGGCCTGATTTCTTTCCTCCCATAGAGGAGCTGGACTATAGACAAGAGCTTCTTTTACTGGAGAATGAAGTTGAGGGAAAGTACTCAGAATGGTTTAGGGCAAAATTTGTAGAGGTCTTTAGAGCTCTCCATCCACTTGTAGTCATCTACTTCCCTTTACAACACTCGTCCCAGTATCTACATTATAACTATATCATGACGAGCTCCCAGGTCTTGTGCTTCTGACCATGTGCTTCTGCATTACCAAAAATCCTCTCATCTACGTTTCTGAGAGAATCCCTGTGATGTCCTGATGGTACTGCACCCAGGTGTTTGATACCAACAATCATTTGCTTTGTTGCTGCTGCCACATATTGAAGATTGTTTCTGTCCGTTTCTTGAAGAAAAAAAAACCCTACAAAATGCCCTGCTTTGAAGGAAAGTGATTTTTGTGCCATGAGACAAAGTTCCCAAGGGCTCAGGGTGAATACTTCCATTAGTTAGAACCTGCAAAGTCTTCCACACTTCACTCTTCCACACTTAAGTTCCTGGGCAGTATCACCTGTATACTGTGTATTTGACAGGAATACTAATAAATTGGAAGAACTACAATTATTCCTTCTTCCCAAGATAATTTTAAAATAGATTAGTTCAGAAATGGGAAATGGAAAAAAAGTATTTAAATGATTTCACGTAGCTTAGTTTAGGATATTCCTCTGCAATCATCTTAGATTTGTAACACCTATATTTTATTTCAAAGAAAATTGACTTTTGGATTATCGTATTAACCAAAATTAAAGCAGAGAGAATAAAAATGAGTGAATTATTACTGTGTGTTCATGACATCCCTGCAGCATAAAAGTCTGATATTGCCACATGGACAAGATAATGTGAAATCGAAACCTGTATATACCTTTTTGTCAAAATCCTGACTAAAGTGACTCTTCAATTATCAGCATTTCAACTCTTAAAATAGCAGATTTGGAAAGCCCAAAATAGCACAAACTTTAAATTAGCTTTTGTTAGGTAACCTTATATTATTTTTACATTTTTATGCAGAGAAATTGTGGCATAACAAAATGTAGCATGTTCCATATTTACCTGTATTGTACCTCTTTCAGGTTTTCTTCTTTATCCCCTTCTTTTAATTTCCTGGGTTTTGTGCCTGAGAGGCCACTACGTGCCCCTCTGGGTACCCAGGAGAGTTATTTATCTGAGGAGGACTGTAGTTTTCACTTTCCATGGGCCTGTGGATTACCAAATGCAACTCTATACCTTCAAAACACTTGCTGAAAATGGGGTAAATAGCAACCCTTCTTTTTTTTTTTTTTTTTCCTGTTGCATTGTCTGAAGGCATGATTCATCTTCTGTTGATTTCAATAGCAGCGCCTACTGATTTTAATGGAAACAGATACTGTGTCCCCACGGGAAATGGGGCACAGCTGAACTACCGGGGGAGAGTAAAGCAGCAGCCTGAAAGCTACCGTCTCTGCCTGTGCAGGAGGAGAGAGGGCCCAGCAGGATGAGAACAAAGCACTGCCCTTTTTTTGCCCTTCAGCACAAAGCTGAACTCCGATTCCTGTCTGAGCAGCAGCATGGGCGTAGCTGGGCTACACTTGCTCTTCTCCAGGAAAGCGGAGCGTAGCGGAGGCACCTGCCCTGGGAAGGAGCAGGCATGGCGGCTTTTAGTACAGCAGTTGCTTCCCTGCTCTGGTGGCAGCAAAAGTGACTTTTGCTACCACAGAGGATGTGCACAAAAGAAGTTATTTTGCCTGCCCTGCTGGAAAGTCTGAAACTGCTATTGTTAGAAAAACTGGCAAAACTTGCCTTTTAAAAACCAAACAAACCACAAAGTGCTGAACCAAAAGACCACAAAAATAAAAATTAAAAAAAAAAAAAAAAGAAAGAGAGAAAAGAGATTGCTCATTGTCTATCTTGTTCAGGTACGTACCAGTGCCCTACCTAGGATGGCTACAAAGCAGCAGGTGTAGACCACGGTTTTCATCAGGGGCACTCCTCTAAACCATATGGATTTGACTGAAAACTCTAGTCCCTCAATTTTTATTTACCAACCTTTCCTATTCACAGATTATGCAGAAAATTATTTGCAATGAGGACTAAGAAGTTCATGCTCTTCTCGATGAGTCTGAAAGTTAAGAAGGGTGACTACTAAGATAACCAAGGGAGTGTCTCTATTTAATGACTTTTCTAAAAAAAGAAAAAGGACTAATTGTGGAAACAAATGAAGAAATCATACAGAGACCAGCAATTTCCATCTTTTCCCTAATGTGAAGTTTCTTCTGATATCTTTCTTTAAATGTTGGGGTTTTTTGGGGTATGCTACTTTTGAAAAAGCAGGAAGGTCTGACTAAATAACTAAATTAGCTCAACATTTTCATGATCGGGAAGCTTCTGCACAGAAGTAATGTGCTTCATAGTGATTCATTGACTTTAATGTCACACAGAATCTTTATGACCATTAATCTGACCTAACTGCTACACTCAGTAGACTGTCTCTTTTTTGACATGTAGCTGGCCTCACATGAAAGGTGTTGGCTGTTGACGAATTTGTCAGATTTCTTGGTAATCTGTTCCAATAACTAATTAATTCTATTTTTTTTAAAAAAATCTTATTTCTAGTGTCAGCTTTTGGCTGTTTCTCTGATTCTGTCTGCTAAATTAAATGGCCTCATAATTTACTTATCTGTATTCTACTTAACTTCCCAACTTACTTAATGAGTTTTAACAGAATGAATAGATTGAATTTCCTACTTGGTCTGTGCAAAACATATTTTTCAGGTCTGTAGACATTCTTGTAGCTTTTTCATAATCCCTCTGCAGTTTTTCTATGCCTTTTCATGGCATGGACATGAGTACTGAAACACTAGTGTGCTAGAGGCAGCATCACTAGAATATTCCACAGAGGTGGTAACTCCCCCTTAATGCCCCGTTTTTGACATGCACCTCTTTGTCCATCAAAGGATCATGTGAGCCATGCCAACCAGGGAATCATACAGGGAGTTCCTACTCATTTGGCTAAAATACACACCATTTCTGTAAGATACTTCTTTTTTAGACAAGAAAGAGATGGTCACCGATGGTAGGTGGGACAGTTTCTGAGAGGTGCATTCAGGCAACTGTCCTCCCACTGGTGCAAAGGCGGTAGTACGGGGTGGCTCTCTCCTGTCCTCCTGCTCCTCTGCCTTTTGAGAACCTTTTTTCAGTTTCATAATGATTTTGCTGTGTGATCTTACTAGGGCACTTAAACCTTTTACTATTGAAAAATCTTGTGTAAAAAAGTACTAACACCTTTTTGAAGAGAGACTAACTGTGAGACTTAATTAAATGTTTGACAAGATGCTTTGAAATCCTTCAGTAGAAGCTGCCTTAGTATAATTAATAAACAATATGGTTCAGATTCTCCTGCATCCTTAGAGAATCTGAGGCAGTAAGGGCAAGAAATTGATGAGGATTTTCTTGTAAAATTTCTCCATCGTTGAATGCATAGCTTATTTCACTTTAGACAATTAGCTGCAACGGGTTCCTCCTTAACATTGTATGAGTAGGCCCTGCTCATAACGTCTCTCCAGTCTGGCTGCCTTGTACCTTGACTGTAGTGTGATCACTGATTGTTCAGACTGTTTGCTGATTCTCTGTTGGATTTTTGTGAAGACAATTTAGGTTTCCTCCTTCTCCTTCAAAATCATTTTTGTTTTTGATTTGATCTTTCTTTCTTATCTGATACTCAGAATGTAGGCAGTATTTTTATTTTAATGTAAAGATTGTTCAGATGAGAAGAAATAATTGAGTTGAATATGACTTTATCTTTTTTTAAATGCATCCCAATGTCATAATTCTTTCTTTGGCAGCCTATGTGCTGACATATCCACGTTTCTGCCGCTCAATAATGGGGTAGCATTTACATATGTATTTTATACTTCTCTTTGAATTACCAATTTTATGTGCCTTGAAATAATTAACTTGTTATATATAGTAATTAGCTTTGTAAAACATCCATATTCATTGAATTGCAGTATCTTTAAGGGAATGTAGTGTTTACAACACAAGCAGTTGTACAAGGAATAAAATTACTACAAGCAACAGACAAAAGGAAAACAGAACAAAGACAGCTGCAGTAATAGTACTAAACATTTAGCAAACTAGTAAAGCCTTCTTTAAACTTGGAAAAACTAGCAGCTCAGCTGAAATACAGGGGAAAAATAAACCCCAAAACCTTAGAAGATGGTATATGCCAGAAGAGAACAGGGCCGAGGAGCAAGCAGTCAAGGAAGTGGTTGACCGGCTGGCCAGTGCCTGCGGTCATTTCCTGAACCCACTGTAATTAGGAGCACAGATGAGACCACTGAGATCCACTACTCAGTGCCTGGGTTGAGGAGTGCCTTTTAGCCTGAGCCTTTGCATCACAAAGTAACCGGTTACAAATGACTTATGACAAAGCCTCTTAAAAAAGGACAATTCACCACCGAAAGTGGTTTTGAAAAATAAGTTTTGGACTTAATTCTTTTTTATTTCACATATGTGATTTAATTCAAACTGGATTAGAGATGTGATGTCTTGGCCTTATTGAACTCACTGGAAGTTTTGCTCTGAGCCTTTGGATATTGGGTTTTAAGGCAAAACTAAATGAAATCTGTGGTAGTTGGATTCTATGGGTCTGAAATAAGCCCCCTTTTTTTTTTTTTTACTACTCAGTGCTGTAATAAATGACTTCTACAGATTAAATGTTTCTGTTACAACAGAGCTCTTACTTTATCAGGACAGTAATTAATAATCTAGGATGAAATTTTATAGTTTTTATGCTAGCAATTGGAGAGCAAAACCAGGATTTTAATGGGGGGAGGGATTACACCATTCATTTTTCTGTCATGCTGTTCCTGTTATTATCTGGCACTGTGGGAATTAAAATCTAAAAAGTTGGTATATTTTCTCATAGGAAAAACAAGTTAACAGTTTTTCATCAGAAGCCTTAAATAATCAATGCTTAATCGTGCAAAATACAAATTATAACATGAAAGCTGTAACTGTTGTTTGTGTAATCTCATTTTGTTTCTTGTGTGATAGCCCAACAAGTTAATCACACTTCCTCTTCACATCTGAGTTGAAATATCATATATTCTGCAGTACTTGGAAACTGGCCTCAGTGAAATCAGCGCTGCTTCTTAGCAATAACTCCCAATAATTCTGATAAGCACTCATATCTTCTCTAGAAGTTCCCTTATTGTTATGGTTTATTTAGAGCTCTTACATCTGGTAACAATGGTTGCACAAGATCTGAGCATCTTCTGGTAGTTTTCCTTATAACTTGCACTCCAGATTATCCTGCCAAAAGATTTACTAGCGATATAGTGGAGGAGTTTATAAACAATTTGGCAGCAATAGCGGAACAGCAACTTTTCCACAGAGTGAAAAAAATGTATTTGAAGACTCTGGCAACATTCAGCATTATATCTTCTCATTTATTTTCTAAATTTAATGTACTGTTAATCTCTTCAGGGTCAAATTTTGTAGTTCTTTCACATGTAAAGCTGTCTTTGATCTGGAAAGATGAATAACAGTTGCAAAATATCTTCACCTCTGATCTCCTTGGCTTCAGTTCTCCTAGCTTTTTCTCTCATTCCTTTCTACCTTGCCATTCTCAAAAGTTGTCTCATCATGTGCTATCATCAGATGCCTTTTTAAGGTGTATGCTAATCTGCAAAAACACAACTGTAAAATGTTATGACAGGATGCTGTATTTACAAGTCAGTAATTATGTCATGTTCAAGACTAATCACATCCAGTTTCGTACATAACTTTTTGACATTGCATAATATGGAGATACTGGAGGATAGAAATATGAGAAAAGGAAAAAAAAGAAAAGGAAAAAATTAACATCAAATCGTGGTGGAGAAAGGTGCATTTAATCTTCCTTGGATAGTATTTAGGCACACACACATTCCTGAGAAACTGAGCATCCTAGTGAGAACAAGACAGTGCAGTAAGGAGGGAAGGTCTTGCCCTGGTTCCCATTCCACAGTGAGCCTGAGTAAGAAAGGAAGACAGTTGATAGAGAACAGGTAACTGCACCAACCACAGGAAAATGCTGCAGGGTATCTTATGCTCCGAGAAGTTTCCAGGGAAGTGGTAACATGGCCAGAATTACAATCTGGCCCTGACTCTTGCTTTTTTCATGGAGATTACAAAACTATATAGACCTTATATAGGTCCCTGTTCTGTTAATTAACAGTTTTATTGTACATCTGAGTTACCATGGACTGACAGAACTTCCTAACTCACTTCCATTTATGCAGAAACGTATTGCTATTTCAGATTAATGATGCAGAAGTAGTAATTATGTTTTTATAATGGATTTTGGTGAGATATCAGCTCTCTAGCAAAGAGTAATTTGTATGACAAGATACAGATAGAAACAAGATGGTGACTTGCATATAATTTCTTAAACAAAGGCCACGGTACTCCTCAGGTTACTGCAACCTCTGCTATTTTTTACCAAGAATATCTTTTGTTCATAATTAATTCAGCTTAGTTTTTGTTTTGTTCTTCCCAAGAGATTGATTTCTTCTGCAAATGCACTGACAAACATGCACAATCCTTTAACATTTATTTAGCATATAAAAATATACACAATAAATTGGTAGCAGAGTTCTTGCCTACATGCTACCCTGCTGATGTTCACTAAGGCAAAATGGGCAAAGCTGGATAACCACTATAAAAATACTTCTACCATTATTCATTTGGATTGAAAATTTAATTCAAGTTGACTTTAACTCCTGCAAACATTTGAAAATTAAGTTTTAATCACTCAAAGGTTTGCACAATGTGAACTTCAAATATACACATTTAAAATGTTCAGGTACTTGGACAGTATTTAAGTTATATAGAACACAGAAATACTTGTCACCATGCGACTACTCAATTGCTGTGCCAGAGCAAAGATACAAAACCAATTAAACGAATCAGATCAATACTTGACAGCACCTTGTACAGCTAGGGTGATAAACGTGTGCAACTATTACTTAGTGTGCATATAAGGAGAGAAATATAAGTGCAAACTCTACAACCAAGAAGTAGGTCCTGCTGTATGATGCCCCTAGAAATGATACATCAGGCAAGGAGAATGGGGGAGAAGGGCCTATAGACTGTAACAAGAACGATTATAGAGTAGTAAAAATATCTAGATTTCCTAATTGTCCACTTACAAGATTTTAAAATGTTTGATTGCAAGAAAAATGCAGGAAATCTTTGTCAGATTGTTCATTTTTGGAGAGAAATATGTGAAATTAACTACATACCATTAAATGCCACTTAAGCTCTGTATACACTAGTAAGGAGTGCTGTGCAATAGGAGGAAATCTAATGAATGAAGCTATGATGCTGAGAACCCTTTGTCCACACTATACGTGTTTCATGAATTTAACTTCAGTCTTCAGTTTTACCCTAGTCTGGTCCTGTGGACTGAGCAACAGTTAAGAGCTGGAGTGCACTAAGTGTGAACATGGACCACATCCGCTGCTTTAACGTCACTTGACAGGAATCCAGTTCATGTACTCTGCAATTGCTCCACAGTGTGAACAAAGCATAGTGGGTTAGGACAATTAGTTTTGCTTGAAAAGTGCACCTCAGCCAAACTAAAGTAGCAACATAAATGCACATTTTCATTCTTAGCTCCCTTTTATTAAAATAGTTTGTTTTGTTTTAATGATTATCTAGTTTGCTGCTGATCCTGCACTTAGAATTAAAAAAAAAGAAAGAGGAAAACACTTACAGCAAACCTTTGATGTGCTTAATATACAATAAAATCACTCTTATTTTGATTTAGTAAAGGTGGGAACAGCTGAGAAACAGAAAGCTTGTTTTGAGTGTTCTAAGAAATCAATCAATTTGCTTGGCACAATGTGATGTGATGCTATTTACTTAAACTAAATGATGAGCTTGTGAGAGGTGTTTTGTCTGAGATGTTTTGTACCAGTGAGTCCAGATGAAATCTTTGGGTGGCCAACATCTGTCTCCATACTTACCAGCCCCACCACATAGTACCTCTCAAGCACTGTGATGTCTCACTACCTGGATGGAAAGCAGCCTTCTACCTCTGTCAGGTCACAATTCCTTTTGTTGCAACAGAACTTAGGTAAATGGGATGCTTCGATGGCTCAGCTGCATTAACTTCCTTTTCCACTTAGCCTTCCTAGAACTCGGTAGAGGTGATGATTCTGCTTAGTCATAGAGCTAGTGTCTGAAGGTGACCTGTGGCTGCTTTGGAGGCTCCTGTGGGAAGAGACATGGTGATAGGAATGAGCTGGTGGCCCTCTTGGAACAGGGACTGTGAGGTTTGCTTTCTCTTTCACTATGGAATTGCATTCATTTTACATTCAGAGCATGGCTATCAGGAACTTTATTGACATTGCAAACCTCCAATTAAAGTAGGGAAAATAATGATGTACTTACTAAAAAACATTTTAGGAAAAGCAACCATTCCTATTGATTAACAGGCAATTTTAACCTACTCAAGATATAGGCCATTCTTTATTGATCCATGGGCATCTGAAACAATTTCACACTGCTTAATTGTTTTGGTATTGTAATCACATCTTTTGCTTTATTTATGAATTGGTAGCTATCAACTTCTAGGAGCTTTTAGAGAGTAATAATTTTTTGTATGACAATAACACTTTTTCATATTATCGCAACTAAATTGCAGCCTTTTCAAACTGTTAAGTTACTAAAACATAGAAGCCATTTTGTCATTGCCAGTGACAGATGAAATGCAAATGCCTATCAGTTGTTGGGAAACTGCTAAACAGTACTTGCCTACTGTTTATTGGTGATGAGAAATTTCACTGGGAAATTCGCAGTCTCTGCAGCAAGACTCTAATGAGATAGCAAGAAAATGCAGCTCTGCAAAAAAGCTCTGCTTCTTTTCTTTTTTAGTTTGTTACTACATTTATTGTAGTATTTGAGTCACTTAGTGGACTAATACGTTCATTTTGAATTCACTGCCTACCACAAGCTTCGCTGAAGTTTACAATCCTCAAAATAGTCAATTCTCAATTACTGGGAAGACCAACACTCTCCATGAAAGTGTAGCAAAATGTAATTTTCCAAACCAGAGCATTTTCACTAATGATATTCTATAGAAAAAATAAATATAGTTAATCTAGAGTCCTGTGTTGTGTTGCCAGAAAGTGAGTGGATGAAAAGGGTAATAAGTCATGTAACCTCATTCCAGCAGCAGATCATAATCTTTTTCCGGCACTGAAGAGCATGATAGAGAATGGGACTGACAGGATGCATTGTGTTTCAATGAACTGTTTCTCCAAGTTACTGTCATCTGTTGGTAATGACCACTTAATCTGTCATCTAGTATCGGTCAACAAGGCAGGAGAGTTTTGGGGTACCCTTCAAATTTCACTCACAGAATGCATCTAGGAGAATCCTTTATGCCTCATTTGAGATGTTTTGCCCTGACCCACTTCATGTGCGGCAAAATGTTCCTTGCCTAAGTTGTATTTATATACTAAAACTTACCACTTTGAGAAACTGAGAATAATTACAATATTTTTCATTTTTACAGTTAAAGGATTAGTCCTTCTGGAAACTCTAAGCCTTTATGGAGACCCAAGACATAAGTAAGTGGAATATTGCTATAGCTACTGTTTCAGTTATCAAGCAACAGTATGAACACTGTGGATTTGAAGATCTCTTCTCTGACTAAATTAGTAGCTTATTTGTCCTTGGGTGTCTTATAGTTTTCTGTGAGTAAGAAAATTATTCTTTTGTCTAAACGTATGCTGAAAGGATAGCACTGCATTTGGAACTGTTCTAGGATTTGAACTCTTTGGTGATTTTATTTCCTTTAGTTCAGAAAACCAAATGAATAAGGTTATATTTTTAAGAATTCATTTCACCTTCTGGAATGATGAATCTGCTATCTCTGCCCTGTATATGCGATTCCTCTCTGAAGTCACTCTGGGCCTCTCAAACTCATTTTTTAGATGGGCTTGACTGCAATTTATTTGTTTGGTTTCAGCTGAATTTTGTTAAAGTTGAAATTCAGAGATTCATGTGGATAGCTATGTGGATGCATTTCAGCATCTCTCTGATGTAATTTTACCATTATTTATCATCTTTGGAAACATTGTGTTTCAGTAACAGCTTTTCTGATTTGTTTCCAATCTATGTTTTCATTCATCTGTGTGTCATATGGTCACTGTGTTTAGAACCACAGAAATCACTGTCATTTCTCTTCTACATACCAGAGTTCAGTTATTGCAAAGGAAACTAGTACAGTTAGAACAGTAGAGGTCTGAACTATACAACTGCACAGTGTGAGGTACTGCTGGAAAAGAGTATCCAGGTACTTTGATTTCCTGTAATGCAGACATATTATCTATGTTGGTCTTTGAAGAAAAAAAATCTGGATTGCATTATATTATTTCCCATAATGGTGGAAAACCCCCACAAGCTCTATGTCTCAGAGCACTCAGGTTCTTCTCCATTTCCAGTATGCCTAGAGCTCCATATGTCTCTGGATGGCACTCTTTACCTATGTTCCTACTGAAATGATTAGCTCCTGTAAGTATCAGGTCTTGTTAAGTGATCAGCCAAAATGCAAGAGATCTTGGCAGTTCAAATCAAACAGAATTAAATCTAAAATGGTTACTATCAAGAAATTTGCATTAGAAGAAAACAAAATAGATATAGTATAAGATTATATTATTATCATAATCAAGAGAAATCAGACATGGAGAAAAAGGTGGGAAATTATAAAAAATTATCATCAATCGAAAAAATGAAGAACAGCTGTTGAAAGTAACTGGTTCAAACTTAGCTTGAGGAGGAAATTTTATAGTGACTGGAAAATATATATCTGCATCATCACTTTTTGACATTCAGTCTGCTATAATAAGCTGGTAATTAAACTACAGGAAAGGACATTAATAGCCATGTAGCGATTCCAAGCTTTGAATGCATTTTGGTATTAGAATATTCTTTTCCTGCAAAGGTGTGTTTTTTCATTTTGAAGATTGTGAATTGATAAAGGGAAGCTGTGCTTAGCCTTTGACAAATAAGTGTTGGTTTAGAACGACTCATGTTTATTACAAAAGTAATGGGAAAACCTCAAAGATTTTAGGCTAATTTGCAGTAATTTAGAGACACACACTTTGTTCTAGAACTTCAGGAAGTATTAAGAAAATATACAGAAACTAGAAGGATTTAGGAACAGCAAGTATTGATTAATTGAAAAGTTAATATGGAAAATATTGAGGGTGAATAAGATAAACTAAATGTTCATTTAAAGGTTCTAGAACACAGGAAAAGGCATGAGAACTGGAAAAGTTCTAAAAAAGGCAAAGGGTGTGAAAAACAGATCCTATAGAAAATTTGTCATGCAGTCTGATGGGAGGTAGAGTGGTCCCAATAAAGGCCACCCAGGATGGATAGAAATACTGTAATTTTTCTCTTCAGTACTGTTAAAAATTTGTCAAATTGCATTTTTAGTTGGGCTTCAAAGGTCACCTTGGGTATTTATTGTTCTTCCCCCTCTGCACATTAAAATAGCCATATTCATGTCCCCACATGGATTCACATCTTCCCTAAAGTCTATGCAAAGCTGAAAGGAGAATATAATGAGTTAACATGGGCTATAAACCTAGCAATGGGGTACTAATTTACTTCTTTAACTTTACCATGCTATTTACAGAATGTATGTCCTGTGAAATGGAATTTAGCAAAAGATGAGTTGGTTTGAAGGCAGGTAATACGAGAAAGAAGAAATGTTAGGAAGAAGAAATAAATGCCTAGAAGAGTTAAAAAATTTGCCTACTCTACCTTCAGGTGATGGCATTTGTTTCCAAGAACTAAGACTACTGTAGTTCTGGTGGCATGTTGATGTTCTCATTTCCTCTGGATATTTGAAGTTATCTAAAGTGCTACCATCCAAGTTCAGCAAGCATGAAGCCCATCCCATGAAGAGCTGACATAGTGTTCCAGAAGACTACGTTTTGGCCTCTCTGAGTATAGAAAAAATGGTCACAAAGAAAGGCCCTAGTTCAGCGGGTTGTACAGCAGCACCAATTTCATGATCTAATAATCTGAAGAAAGCATTAGACACTTGTGCTAGGCACCCTACATTAACTTCTCATTTTCTGTTTGATGCAAGCCACAGTGCAGATGCTGATCTATCACCTTTCTAATGGGGTAAGACCATGCTACCTCACGCACTGATTTAGGTCCTGTGGCCCACTGTGACAGCTTTGATCATCCAGTATCTTACTAGTAGCCAAATAAAAACTGGTTTATTGCTTCTGGGGCTCAATAGCTAATGCAGAATAGGAGAGACAAGAAGGCTCGTTACCTTTTTAATAGCAGGAATGACACTGAGAACATTCTCACGAAAGAAATAGGGGAGAATCCTAGGTATTTTGGAATCATGTTTTTATGATTCATTAACTTTTCCATTGAAATATTTCTCAAAAGAATAAAATAAGGAGTGGGGGGAAGCCAAAGATAAAACATAGCAGCTTACCTGAAAACAACAGTCAACAGTTTAAGTGTAAATGTAAGATTGCATTGCCTACACTTTTAGAAGAGGAAGGAATTTATGGTGAACGGATGTGGGAAGCTTCAACTGTGGTTATGCTGGAGGCATTAATCTTTCTATCTGGATAGCCAGAATCTGAAACAGTACACTTAATTGTGGCTTACACCTAGTGGTTCTGATACCTTTGGAAAAAGGCATCAAAAACTAATTCAAAGACAGACTTCACAAAATGAAAAAAATATTTATTCCCAGTATTCCTAGTTTAAATTTGTTGAAATTGCATCTTGGCTATAGGCAAAATACTTACTCACTGTCTCATGCGTTAATTTTTAACTTTATCTTTCCCAATTTGGATCCAATGTCAAGGTTGAAATCCTGTGCTACATTCATTAAAAATTTGCAAAAGATTTGCTAATTTCCTTATACAATGTTGACAATCTCATTAATGCTATGAAAAAAAATACATGATCTCTGCTTCTGAATTACAATTTAATCACATAAAATAACGTATGAAATGAAAGATCCAAACCAAATGACACAAAAGAAGGGTAACAGTACTCTGTAATTCATCTCACAACTGAAAATGAAAAGGCAAACACCTAGCAGGTGTTATCTCATTGGTAAATATTAAAATAGAGTGAGAATCTTATTTTCATTAAAAGGAAAACAATAAAAAGACTAATACAGAGTCAAGCAATGCACTGTGGATTCCATCAGTTGATTACCTGAATAGTGTTGCTTTCTTTATCTTTTTAGAGATTCAACAGACTGTTGTGCATAAAATCCTTGTGTCTGTGAACATGGAAGAGTACAATCTCCAACTACAATTTTGTGGGGAAGTTAGGTAGGTGCTATCTAACCAGCCAGGAAGGAATTTGGGTAGAAAAGCCCTACGCTTGCAAGAAGTACTGCAGGATAGTTAAAGAGAACGTGCTGTCAAGACTTGGTATATAATTCATTCCAAAGCGCATCCAGGAGCACGACTGTAATAGGATGTTAGCTCAGATCTGAGTCATGTCTCCTACCGAATTACCATCTTCATTTTCTGCCAGACACAAGTCTTTTATACAGCTATTTTGATGTCATTAAGTGAGATTAACTTAACATGTAACATGATTTTATTTAGTGGTATCTCACTATAAAAACCAAGCAAGGTTCATAATACGTTTAAAACAAATATTGCTTTTGAAATAACAATTAAAAGCATGTGCCTCTTATGGAGCCCAAAATAAGGTTGATGTCTCTTGCAATTTAAGGGCATGACAAAAGCAGTGAGTTTAAAAGCAGAGGGTTTCAGTGTTAGGGCTTCAAATATCAGAGCTGAGGAACTAGTTGCACATTTTCCATTATACTGATTAGAAAATGCAGGCTTACATATACTTTCAGAGTTCCAATCTGCATTCTTAAATAGGAATTACAACATTATACACAAATTATAAGGGACAATGCAATAGACTGTCAGCAGTGTTAATTTCCAACATTATAGCTATTTGGCTTCGGTTGGGTTCTTAATGCTATTTAAACAAATACAGTTCTTTCCCCACCTTCCATGTGATTCTTCCTGCTGCAAAAGAGCCTTTTGTTTAAAAAACTTCCCAATGATCACAGAATGCATTTATTTATTATTCAGATGTTTCATTTATTAAGAATAAATAATTTAAGTATATTTTCTTCTGTTTAATTAACACATTAGCAGTTGCAGCATATACAGAAAGTAATGTTTATATTTATACTCATTTGTCAGGTTGTTTGTTCTATTCCACTTGATGGCCACCCTACTTATTTATTAAAAGCTCCTGACCTGAATAAGTCTCTAGAGAAATGCTTGCAAACTTCTAGAGAGGCAATGGAACCGGCAGCAGCAGTAGCAAAATGCTACATCATTCTGTTCAGGTCCTCTAACGTTCAAGGCAAGTTTAAACCCATGGAGCAAAAGAGCAAATAATCAGGAAGGCCCTAGGCCTAGCTCAAGCTTGTGGTAAAGAAACATAAATTACATCAGTGTCATTGCTGCTGCATTTAGCACACATAAAGACCGTTACTTTATATGACTAGCAAAAACAAATTTTACTTTCATTGCATTGAAAAAGCGGATACTTATTTCTCTACCCTGAGATTGCAATACCAGACTTTTATGTATCATATTAAAATGCATGCACTATAATGCTGTCTTTTAAATCTGTTTTCTTCTTTAAAATGGCATATATGTTCCTTTCCCTTTTGTTTTCCCAACAGGAAAACATATTGCTATTTTCTTCAGTAATACATAAACTTCTTCTAAATGTAATCAAATCTAGATTCCTGTGGCTTATTTCTTCATTTATTTAGTTATTTTTAACTATACATTAAATTTAACATTGTTTGAATCATGGCTTTAGGCACCCAATCAGATTATGTGCTTCCCATTTTTGGTCTTATGCAAACATGTCCTAAAATAAAGCAAGAAAGAACAGTGAGCCTTAGACCCTGATCCTGTAACAAATAGGGTTTGCTGTAGGATCTGAATTATGTATGTTTATGTACTGAAATCTTTTTTATGGATGACAAAGTGACTTTTATAATGTTGAAAAAGAATCTTCTTTCATTATTTCCTTTAGTTTTGATGCTTAAGTTGTTTTTTAATTAATGGAGTCTAATACCCTTAACAATAGAGTAATACCACTTTGTACCTGAATATTACTGCTAAACTGTCTCTTCTTTGTTACTTAGAAAAATTGATATTCAGCATGATAATAATAACTTCTATTCAGAAAATATGATCATCATGATGGTTAAAACGCCCAGCTGAAAATCCTGATATATCATGAGGTATCATTGACCATGACCCTGGAGCTACCCTGATTTCTTCAGCAAACTCTGTCTGTCAGGGTTAAATCCTCTCCTCCAGCAGTATCTTGAATCCATACTGGGGAAATTATGATAAAAATAATCTTTACATCTCTAGAGTCAAATGGATCTTTCTGATTGACTGCCTCTGATGCCAGGTCCATGTCAATAATTCTCAGTGAATGCATGGCTATGACCTTTTCCCCCTTGTTTTAGAATTTCTATTTTACAAGACCAATAAAACATGTCAGAACAAAGTGGTGGTTTTAGACGTGTGAATGGGTGGATCTCAGGTCAGAGGAAATCCTTCAGCAATGTCCTGTTTGGGATTAAATAACACACTTCCCTACTGTAATGGTTCTGTCAAAAATGAATATAAGCAAAAACTGAAAGATACGCTCCTTCAATTACACAATGATTAGACAGAGAGGGTAAAATGAGTAAAGGATTTTCAACTTGCTTTCTTAAACCCTGGTAAAGGCTGTAGAAGTTAAGGGACACACCTGGTTGCACAGCAGCATAAAATGTAGGACTTAATGGCAATTATTTACTTTAAATTTCTGTATAGTGCTACATCATCGTTATTGTTTGTAAATATTTATATCCATTTACATCCATCACCTGTATAAGACACCACCAGAAGACTGTAGAACACTCGGGCTGCCATGTCAATAAACAAACACAATCAGGTAAAAAGAACAGTTTTTGATTAAGGTAGCAGAGCTGAAATTAGTTTTTGATTCTGACACCAATATAATGTTATCAGTGAAGTCTCTTCATCTTTTGTACTTCAGCTCCCTGCCTGTGGCATGGGGTAACAGTTGTCCTTTTTAATTTCTGTTGTCTGTTTTATTTATTCAGACTGCAAGTTGGCTGAGAAGAGAGATGCATCTTCCTGTACAGCATCTCCCTTGCAAACCTGCTTTCTAGATACCACCACAAAATCAGTTACATTACAGATTGTTAATAATAGGCTAATTCTTAAAAAGCAATATTTTCCAATTTTAGCTTTCTCAAGTTCTTGCTAGTTCACTGTATGAAAATACCCTCCTCTGAATTATGTTGCTGTGTTTATATATACACTATTTCAGTTTTTTAGTCCATAGGTCATATTTCTAACCTTTCAGAAAGTGGGATGTTGCATTATGGACTTCTGATGCTGCTTGCCACATATAATTTTTTCTTTTAAATTAGCAAACTAAAATCCTATAGATTTTAAAGTTCCTTCTATGCCTTTGCGGTCTTTGTCAGTCTGACTGCTACAAATGTGGACGATTTTTGCCAGGACCACATGGATTTAATGTAATTCCCATTCATGTTGATAGTTAAACCTCTCTGCACTATATTTAATATTTGCCTGCAGGTGATGGATGCTTGGGCACTCAGCACAGCAGTGCTGTGTGCAAAAAAAACTTTTAAGTTTTTTTTGTGTGCTTTTTTTGAGTGCTTTAAAAAACTCAGCTGCTGTGTACACGACTGGTTTCTCAAGATAGGTAGTGGTGTGCTCCCAGCTGTGTATGGGGAAGCATGGTCAAGCCTTGTATCATATACTGGGAGTGCTTTGGAGCTGTTTGCAGGAAACCCTTACTGTGCATATGTAGCAAACATTGTTTTGGAACATTTAACACTTTGGGGATGGAGGAGTTTGCTCCTGACTAACAGAAGTGACTTACAATAGCTGAATTCCTCATCAAAAAATCTTCTTCTGTAGAAAGATTAGAAACAACTGAATGCTGGCAAAAAATATTTTTTCTGTGCATAGTTGTGTGGTATGCCAAATTATTTTACTGCAGATTTTCCCTAATTTTTCTTTATGCTTGTTCCATTCCAGCTCACAATAGAGCATTCTTTAGCAGATGAAGTGTTAACCTCTTAGGTTTGGAAAAGGGTTTGCGTTCTTATCTCTGTGTCCCATCCCACTTTTTCTGTGTGTGTGGTCAGAAGAAAGAGAAGAACATTTTGCATTCCATCTACTCAAAGCGTTTTGCTCAATGAATCATGCTTCATATAGAGAAAGATAATGGAAAGGAATAATGGTAAAGACCCAAACCCAAATGATTTTACCCAATGACTTGTCTTCTGTGTAAGTGTTACATGGGGGGTTATGTAGGATGGACTCTAATCGTTGGGGGGGAAAAAACCTGCACAACTGCAGCTGGAGAGAGGAATGAGAATATGTGAGAGAAACAACCCTGCAGACACCAAGGTCAGTGAAGGAGGAGGAGGGAGGAGGTGCTCCAGAGCAGAGATTCCCCTGCAGCCCATGGTGAAGACCATGGTGAGGCAGGCTGTCCTCCATGGAGGTTACCGGTGGAGCAGATACCCACCTGCAGGCCGTGGAGGACCCCATGGCAGAGCAGGCAGATGCCCGAAGGAGGCTGTGACCCTGTGGGAAGCCTGCGCTGGAGCCGGCTCCTGGCAGGACCTGTGGACCCGTGGGGAGAAAAGCCCACACTGGAGCAGGTTTGCTGGCAGGACTTGTGACCCCGTGGGGGACCCACGCTGGAGCAGTTCGTGAAGAACTGCAGCCCATTGGAAGGACTCATGTTGGAAAAGTTCATGGAGGACTGTCTCCCGTGGGAGGGACCACATGCTGGAGGAGGGAAAGAGTGTGAGGAGTCCTCCCCCTGAGGAGGAGGGAGCAGCAGAGACATGTGGTGAACTGACCACAACCCCCATTGCCCGTCCCCCTGCACTGCTGAGGGGAGAAGGTAGAGAAAATCGGGAGTGAAGTTGAGCCCAGGAAGAAGGGAGGTGTGGGGAGAAGGTGTTTCAAAATTTGGTTTTATTTCTCATTACCCTACTCTGATTTGATTGGTAATAAAATAAACTAATTTCCTTGAGTGAAGTCAGTTTTGCCTGTGATGGTAACTGCTGAGCGATCTCTCCCTGTCTTTATCTCAACCCTGAGTCTTTCATTATATTTGCTCTCCAGCAATATAATGGAGGGGGGTGATAGAGCAGCTTTGATGAGCACCTGGCATCCAGCCAGGGTCAACCCACCACACAAGCATATGCTAGAGTTGTGATTCTGTTGTGAGTCCTTGCTTTCCAGAGTTAGGTGGCTTTGACGAGCAATTTATGGGATAAAGCTCAAATATGACAACAGTTGAAGCAGGGAGGGACTTTGCAGGGCATAAGCTACCCTGAAATAATTTCTTGTAGCTCTCAGAGCTTGTGTGTAGCTAATATCTTACAGTATAAGTACAGTTTATACTCTTACAGTGAGTGTCCTCCTGTTTGCCAGTGCTTTCCTTCCAGAACATCTCAGGTGTCTGGAGCCCTGAAGACGAGTCTCACCTGGGCATAATTTCGGGGCCCCACGCACAGCGTTCCCTGCTTTCACAGCCCCATCCTGTGTCCCCGCCGCACCGCGCCGAGCCTCGCCCGCGCAGTCGCCATCTCTAAGGTTTGAAGTCTCGTCGGTTCCTTGTTCATTCTCCACTTTACCAAAACCTTTGCAATTTGTCCTCTTCCTCCAACAAAATAATTTCCTGTTCTTTTCCCAAGCTTTCTTCCCAGCTTGGGTTTCCAAGGTCTCCTATTTCTCCTCCAAATTTACCACCTCTGGCCAGTTCCTTTCTTCCAGCCACCACCTCTGCCTCTTCCTGCCCCGGTGCCCTTTGCAGCCTTCACCAAAGCCTCCTCCTCTTCCTCTCCATCCCACCGCTCTCGTTGCCTGCCGTTCTCCACACCTAACCTCCCCCGGCCGAGCACCTGGCATCCAGGTTGCCGGGGCTGCCCGCGGGGCCGCCCTGCTCCGCCCGCGGGGCCAAGACGACACCTGCACGAGCAGGTGCGCGAGGCCGCCCCGCCCCGCGCGCAGGTGCCGCCCCGCCCCGCTCTCCTCACAGCCGGGCCCGGCGGCGGCGCTGCCCCCTCGGCAGAGCCCGGAGCCCCCCCCGCCCCCGCTCATGAATATTCATATCTCCCCTCCCCGTGACGTCGCCGCGGTCCCGGGGCGGGAGCCGGAGCCGCCCCGGTGCTGGCAGCGAGGGCGAATGACGGAGCGGCGGCAGCGGCAGCGGCAGCCTCCGCCCGCCTCGCCCCGCAGACAGCCGCCGCCGGGAGCTGCCGCGCAGGGCGGCGTGTCGCGCGCGGAGGGCCGGCGCCGCGGCGGGGATGCGGCGG
>VZTQ01008903.1:0-44756 GCA_013400755.1 Pelecanoides urinatrix | reverse complement strand
TGACCGCGGTGCCCGAGCCCGCGGCGGGGGGAGCGGGGCCGGATCGCCGCTCTGCTGCGGGGTCCGAGCGGAGCCGGTCACCCCGCGGCGTGGGGCGCGGGCGGGCAGCGCGCCCCTCCCCGGAGCGGCGGCGAGGCAGAAAGTTCGGGGGGGCGGGAGGCTGATCGGGGCCGCGGCGCTGGCGGTTGCGCCCGGGCCGCGCTTCCTCGGTGGGGGGCAGCGGGGTCCCAACAACTCGTTGCCCGCTACTTTTTCGGGCCTGCCCAGTGGCGGCGGCGGGGAGGGGGACGCTGGGAGCGGCCGAGCTGAGCGGGAGGTGCCGCTCCCGGTGCGGGCGGTGCTGCGGAACCGCTCCGGGAGTCCGGTGCGGGTGGAAGCCGCGGCTCGGCGGATGGCGCGTAGGTTGGGGTCTCCTGCCTGCCAGTAACGGTCAGGAAGGGCTGACGGCAGGGAAACGGGAGGAGAAGATGGTAACAAGCAGGTTTTTTGGGAGGCCGCGACATCGGGTCATCCGGAACATCCCCAGCCCGCTGCCTGCGAGAAAGCGCAGGTTGGCGCAGGTTTACTGAAACTTGCTGTTCTGCAGCGCTGCCCCGGCGCGGCTCGGGCGATCCGCAGGCTCCTGACGCCAGCGCTGCCCGTGCAGAAAGGCTCTGGTCTCCCGGGTGTCAGGGTCTTTTTACCGTGATTGTTTTCTTTTCCCTTGACGTTGTTTTCTTGCACGTCTGGTCTGACTTGCTAGCCCCAAGTTTTAAGAACTTAGTTTTGAGAACTCTGTCTCAGTTTATTTTATATTATTGAAAAGCAGTTGTATTCTTCTTACTTTTATATGAGGCTTTACCTTTTATTTTACTTGCGCGTGTGTGAGAGAGAGAGAGAAGAGAAAACTTCAGTGTTTGTTTGGTTTTCGTTTGTTTGTTTTCTTAAAAAAATAACTGCATGAGTCCTAACTTTGGGAGGAAACTGATTCTTTTCTGCAAACATTGCCTTAACTTTCATTAGATTAACCTGTATGAATAGCAGAAAGTAAGTATAGTAAATGAATAGCTACTTTTGTTACTATCCCAACGGATACCTTTAGGTCCTGGTGGGATGTGTTTTCTGGGTACATTAATTGTGTGGTATAACAAATAACATGGAACATCTTGATGGAGGGGAATTATTTTCCTTCTGTTTACTTTCTTATGTATTGTAAGGTAATGATCTCCTTTATATGGATCTTTTCTTTAGACAAGCATGCGAGTTTTTAGTTCGTGGGAGATGTATTTTTCAAACAGTAGTTTGAAAACAGGTAGTTCATCAGACAAATTGGAATTGGTTTCTTGTTGGGTTCTACTTTGTATTTGACCACTGGAGGGCTGCAAAGAGCATTTTTGAAAAACAGTAGCTACAATTTACCAGTATTTAGTGTTTAAAATTAGATATTTTAAGGGTATTTATATTGATGCTTAAGTGCTTTAAGTTTTCACTTATTACTTTACATACCTTGTTTCTTAAAATTAGATATTATCGAAGATTATAATGCAGGACTAATAAATGAATTAACATATCTTGGCACGGTATGCAATTAATATATCATATACTTACCTGTGGGGACTCTTCCTTCCCCCCCCCCGATCAGTAGAGGAAAGAAAAAAGCGTGTATTTCAATAAGAATCTGGTGCTGCTTTCTCCTTGCTCTGTATTTGCTATAGGATGCAAATTTTAATTCAAAAGGTATTTTGTGGGTATCTCACACATACAATTGAGAAGCTTGGTACTGTAATCATAAACTTGACTTTTAGCCTGAAGGTGGGTGCTTTCTGGTTGGAGATGCAGGTAGGATGTAGTGTGTACAAAGCTCCTCTGGTGCTTTAAACATCCTGTGGTAGAGAGTAGCAAAGACCATCTAAGATAATATTTTCAAATCTCATCCTGTCTCATCTACTTTGGTGTGCTCTGCTGCTCCTCATTTTAAAAACAAAACCACCACCACCCCCTTTCCCCACATGTTTTTGAGGATGGGGAGAAGGATTACAGAAACAGTCCTGGTTCTCGCCATTCACTCAGTAGAAAATAACAATTTCTTTCTCAAAAATATCTCCAGGCTGCAAAAATTGTTTATTCTCCATAGAAAGGAAGAAACCAAGACTCTCTAAAGTTTTCCATGGAAAAAACAAATATAACAGAATGTGTAGTGGGTGGTCAGTTACAGAGCTTATCTGTTTATTAAACATTCATATGCAATTTGTGGCTTTGTTAGCTTTCTAGCAGGTTGTTGACCCTGGGATCTTTATCATAAGTTCCTATAAAATCACCCTTTTGGACAGAAAAATTGTTTCTTTAAAGTATTTTCAGACAGTTTTGTTCGATAAGACAGAGTCACACTTTCTGGATTATTGGAAATGCATTAATGATGTCTGGAAATTGTGTGGAGAGTCTCTCATGGTCTTCAGTTGTATAAAATAGAACATGCTGAAGGGTAAGATTTTTTTTTTTTCCCCCCACCACATTCAAAATTCATAGGCGTGTGTGGTCGCGGGAAGGGAGAAATTCTACCCGCAGCATTTCGCTTTTTCTTTCTGTCTCTCCACAAAACTATGCATAAGGCTGATCTCTAAATTATTTATTATGTTGTTCTAGTATATACTATGAAACTACTTGGTGAAGTCCTAAAAAGGTTGCCATATCCAAATTCCCTGCAAGACTTAATTAGTCAACCTTTAAAGTTTGACTGTATTTGAACTTTGTCATTAACATAAACCATTTTAATCTTAATTTTTAAGTACAGCTGAAAGCATCTCAATGATCTGAATAACTAAGAATACTTGATTCCAATTAAATTAATTACATGGGCAAAATTTGAAGTCTTAGTCATTCAGGACATTTCCAAATCAATGGAACATTCAGTCCCACTTGGCAAGTCTATTATGTGAATACATCTGATATGACTATCAGCAGTAGAAAAACAACTAACTCAGGGAGGCAGAGCCAGCATATTCTGTGTAAAAGAAAGCTTAAGGAAGTCGAAGGAAAATCTTTGAGAACATGCTAGACAGACCCCAGTGTCTGAATTTTTCTGCATAATACTATGGTTACTTGTAAATTTTTTTCACGGTAAATAATATTGAAATACTTTCCCATATCAGTTCAAAGGAGAAAGATAAAAAAAAAAAGAACCTTTTCATCCTCTCCCAACTGAGATGTAATGTTTGGCACACTGCTTAGGTAAGAAGATGGGGGATGAAGCAACCTTGCTTTCTGTAGCTCACCGAGAAACCCTGGGAAAGACGTGTAAATGGTTAAATATTTCCATTTTTCTCATCAATAAATGGAGATAGGAATATTCCTTTTCAGAAATGCTCTTTTTTTTTTTTAAAGTGTTTTGATTGAAAAGCAGTTCATGAAAACTGACTTTTCTGTCTCATAGGATAAAAGATTTGTCTGATTATGCAGTCTGGGTGTCAAGATAATGAAATGATTCAGAGGTCTCAAAAGACGAAAATTGGAGTATTTGATAACTGCTTTAGTATTCAGGTATTTCAGCATAGAAGACTGACAACTATATGTAAGTTGTCATTACGAAGCTAGAGAATGTTTGCCAACCATAATCATATTGTGACCAATTTTAATTGCGTTATTTGGAAGGCTACCAAAACTGGGAACCTAAGAGCTTCAGAGCTTTCAAAGCATATTTCAATTGTAAGCAAAGTGTGTGCCACTTAAAGAACACTCTGGAAGGTATGTCTTTTGTCACCAAACATAAAGCAGCGTGAGACCAGTGTGGAGTCATAGTTTTTTTGCTTTTTTTTTCTTGAAGTGACAGCCGTCCGAGTTCGAAGGCAGTATCTGTATCTGGATAGACCTTCTCATGGCCAAATGGCACACTTGAAAACGCCCTCAGATTTCTTTCTTCGCCTTTTAAAGAAGTGTGTGAAAGCTGATTAGAAGCTCTCAGAGGCACTGTCACCTTGTTTTGATTATTTACTGTTTAACTGGAAAAATTTATTGATGGTCCAGTACTCCTGTGCATCCTTTAGGCATTAAAAAAGCAGAGTGCAAATTAGAGTTTTATATAGCTATAACTTGGTGTGTGTTATGAAACAGATGTTATTCCTAGGGCTCTTGAAAATAAAGATTCATGACAATGTTATTTAATATCTGATAAAAATGTTAGAGTGTAAATTTTCTCATATACTTTTTGTGTATCAGATTTTCTATGTCAGAGTGACAGGACGTTTCGGGAAAGATGTTTCAAAGATCTAATTCCAGCTTCAAATACACTTCCTTTCCTCCCTTCGTACGTATATTCTTGGCCTCCTCTTGGTCCTCATTTTGACTTAGTTGCCCTCAAAGTGATTTGTTTCGGTTTATTTTGTTTCCAAGAAGGTTGTATTAGAAGGCAGCAAATACCTTGCCTGGCTCCTATAGAGTGTCTGAGAGGTTTAGCTAGCACTTCATTTAGTAGAGAGAGCTTCCCTACTGTGAAATAAGTAATGGGAAAATGAAAGATAAAATGCATTCTTTCTATAGCAAGTTAATTGCTAGTGTCAAGTGTAATTCCTTGTCGTCCATAGCCTATTTTTGCAAATACGGCAAATAATAAAGTCCTGACATTCAAAACATGTTTAATGTTACTTAATGTTGTGTAAGTGTAATTGTAAAAGACAAATTTTAAAACCCAATAGCAGTGAGATTTGGCCTGGCTCAGATTTACAGTTTGTTTGTCTGCGGAGAGGACCGTAAACTAAGTGTAGCTCTTCTCAGAGACTTTTTTCCCCTCTGATATCCTTAAAAAAGAGCAGTCTGAAAATAACAAGTAGGGGATACATACAAGGGATCTTTGACTTACCTCTGACTTTCCTAGTGATTGTGCTCAAATGACAGTTTCTCAATCTCTCAAATGTCTTATCCCTTTTGATTTATTAAACAAAAAATAACAGAAAAAAACTATCTTCAAACAAGTTGCAATCAATTTTAATGGGATACTTCAGAGGATGGTAACAGAGTTGGAAGATACATTCCTTATTCAAGATTCAGCTGGAGAAAAAGCTTTGGGTTTGGATGTTGTACTTCAAGTAGAATCTGGACCAGCTGGAGTTGGTTCCAACAGAGAACAGGGAGATTGATAAGTGTAGAAAAAGTAATTTGATGTGCTGAAGGAGTTGTGGTTAGCTGAATGAAAAAGAAGTGAAGAACACGTGAACATTTTTCAGGTGTATAAAAAGCTCCTGCAAATCAGAGGAGAAAATATGTTCTCCATGTTCTCTGTGGGTGGGATGAAAAGTAAAGAGCAACAGGAAAGATTCAGGGTAGACTTTAGGAAAAGGTTCTCTTATGATATTTTAGTTCCTTTAACTGGAGAGCTGCAAGAACTATTTAGAATTATATTAGCATGTGTAAGTGGACTAGACCTTTTGGTAGGGAGGAGAATCATAGAATAGTTCGGGTTGGAAGGGACCTTTAAAGGTCATCTAGTCCAATGCCCCTGCCGTGGGCAGGGACATCTTAAACTAGATCAGGTGGCTCAGAGCCCCGTCCAACCTGACCTGGAATGTTTCCAGGGATGGGGCATCCACCACCTCTCTGGGCAACCTGTGCCAGTGTTTCACCACCCTCATTGTAAAAATGTCTTCCTCATAGCTAGTCTAAATCTACCCTCTTTTAGTTTAAAACCATTCCCCTTTGTCCTGTCACAACAGGCCCTGCTAAAAAGTTTGTCCCCCCATCTTTTGTATAAGCCCCCTTTAAGTACTGAAAGGCTGCAATAAGGTCTCCCTGAAGCCTTCTCTTCTCCAGGCTGAACAACCCCAACTCTCTCAGCCTTTCTTCATAGGAGAGATGTTCCATCCCCCTGATCATTTGTGTGGCCTCCTCTGGACCTGCTCCAGCAGGTCCATGTCTGTCCTGTGCTGAGGGCTCCAGAGCTGGACGCAGCGCTGCAGGGGGGTCTCACCAGAGCAGAGCAGAGGGGCAGAATCCCCTCCCTCGACCTGCTGCCACGCTGCTTGTGATGCAGCCCAGGACACGGTTGGCCTTCTGGGCTGCAAGCGCACATTGCCGGCTCATGTCCAGCTTTTCATCCACCAGTACCCCCAAGTCCTGGGCAGGGCTGCTTTCAGTCCCTTCACCCCCAGCCTGTATTGATACCGGGGGCTGCACCGACCCAGGTGCAGGACCTTGCCCTTGGCCTTGTTGAATCCCATGAGCAGGCCCACTTCTCGAGCTTGTCCAGGTCCCTCTGGATGGCATCCCGTCCCTCAGGCGTGTCAACCGCACCACCCAGCTTGGTGTCGTCTGCAAACTTGCTGACGGTGCCCTCGATCCACTGCCTATGCCATTGATGAAGATATTAAACAGTATTGGTCCCAATATGGACCCCTGCGGGACACCACTTGTCACCGATCTCCATCTGGACATTGAGCCATTGACCACTACCCTCTGGATGGGTCAATCCAACCAATTCCAAATCCACCGGACAGTCAACCTATCAAATCCGTCTCTGTCTAGTTTAGAGAGAAGGATGTTGTAGGGGACTGTGTCAAAGGCCTTACAGAGGTCCAGAATGGATGCAATGACCTCCTAACGTCATCCCAAAACCTGAGTTTCAAACTACCCAGAAAACACTGCAATGATTTTGGTGGTGGAGAAAGAAAAGAGTTGGAGGCAGTATGGACATTTTAATAAAAAGTTTTATCACCCAAGGTGCTGCTTCAGGCACCTTGTTCCATTCCTTGGCCTCTCTACAGATGCTGACTGCAGACTAGCAGCCCTCCTTCAGTGTCAGCTGCTGCAGCCGTCCCTCTTGGGGATATTTCCCCATGCATTAATGTGTTCTTCTAGATAAGCCCCTTCTGTCCTCAGAAGGAATAGTGTTTGACAACTGTGTGAAGTAGTATCTCCTCTTCTGCTATTCTCTGGAGTAGTCCACTGAATCACAATCTAGCAATAGGTGCTTGAATCAATCGTATAGGCTGTTCACATCTTTGATACCAAACAAATAAGAAACTTTATTCAGCTAATCCCCAAACCCTTCTCCATGGGAGAAGCTGTAGGGTGTTGTAGATGCTAAACTTCAGATGGATTCAGCAAATGATTGTACAGCTTCATGAAAGAAGTAAAAAACAAAGGTGCAACCTGTTGTTGAAGTGGTCTTATGCAACCTTCTGCTGGAGGCTGGGAGTCTCTCCAGGACCGGTATTGTATGTGGTTTTTTCCTTGTCCATAGGCACTTGCAGTTGGCCATTGTCAGACAGGGGTACTAGCTTCAGCTGTCCCTCCTTCTCCTCCAGGGTGACTTCCTGTGGTCTTTGCCAGACAGCCCAGTAACGTCGGGGCCTGTGACTTATGAAATTGGCTTATTTGCTGAACACAAATTGTGGTGTTTTGTTACGGGTTTTATGCTGAATTTTAAAGAATATCCTAGCCTATTTGAGACTTGGCACATTTTTTTCATTTCCACAAATGCAGGTTTTAAGTAGCGTACTGGCAAGTCCATAGTAAATGCTACATGGGTACCTTTGATAATTGCAGCTGGGGTAGAGAGGAGGGTGGCTAGGAATCTGGAATCTAAGTCTGTTCAGCTTCAGAATCGGAGAACACATGAACCTTGTTGACAAGTTTGAATAGCGTGAGTCAAAGTAATACGGGTAAAAAGAGAAGACAGTTTGAAAAGAACTAGAGGTGGGGAAAAAACATCCTAATGTCAAACTGAGAAAGGCATTCGTTATATCAAAAAGAAAATATTCTCTGACTAAAGTTGAAGTTTCTGGTTTGATTCTGTTAGACTTTTATCTATGAGTTTAAATATGTTGTGATTATTTAAAAATAGAAAAGTTGTCATGATTTGGAAAGGGTGTTTGTAAAAATAAGTTAGAAGGAATTTTGCAAGAGACGCGTGTGGCGTAATTTGAAGTGTAGTTAAATCTGTCACTGTACATAGAGGCAGGGTTACTTGTGTGTCACTTTACGATGTAATATATAAAGCGCTGTAGCATCATACGCTTCCTTGTACTCGAAGTTGCTTCTTGCAGAACAGCGTAATAGGATGTCTGGTGTATGATTTATGTAGTGTTCAGAAAATGTGTATATTAAAGCATGCATATATGTATGCTTTGTATTTATTTTAAACAGATTTAATTTTGTATACGTACATAATGTGCCTACGTAGTTAATTGTGGGGTATAAGAAATGATACCAATCTGAAAGAAAACTTCACAATTCATTTTGTGTTCCACATTTCGTGAGGTTGCAGTGTAAGATTGGAGTGTGCCAAAATCCTTGAATAGGGTGTGCGGACTTGCTGAGTACACTTTGATGCAATTATTTGTTCAGAGTAAACCCTACTGTTGAAAGAAAGAAACGGGGCCTTCATTTCCATGTCGTTTACATCTTCGTGAACTCTCTTCATGTAATCTGGCTTCTGCAAAACTATAGAGTGAGAACTTCTGTTTTGTTTTTAGTTTTATATTAATCAGAATATTTAAGCATGCTAACAACGATACCTAGTTGGAGAGAATTGTGCACATTCACTATGGGGCTTTGAGCAGACATCTACAGGATGCCTGTAATGCTTCGGTATTTTGTTTTCTTTTATGAACTGCAAATTTACTGTATAGACTAGATTAATGAGGGGAATTTAAATATTTAAAAAGCTTAAGTGTAGCTTTCTAAAGTGTACTTTAGGAGAGTTGATTCTAAATGACTTCCTATTTTTTACTCATGTATTCCAATAAAAATGAATATGATGACTGCTTATAGCTATTGAGTAAAGGAGTGAATTATTAAGAGTAAGTTGTTAAAACATTATACATTATAGTATGGTATCAAAACTACAAGCAACTTCTTGATAAAGTCAGTATAAATGCTCTAGTCAGAAAAATATGCATATGTATCTCTAACTATCTCAGTTAATTTGACATTTGTCATTCTCAATAACTGACATCTAAAAAAAAGTTCGATGTTTAAAACACATTGAATCTAAATGGGATTTACCCCCTACCCCCAACCCCTGAAATCCTGCTTAATGTGGGATATGGATGATTCTTAAAATCTGTCTTTTGAGAAATTGCTGGGGTTTCTGTAACAAGCTTTTAGGTTCTGTTGCTTGGTGGAGAAATATCCCTGCTTTTGGCTTTTTGTATAGTTAGGGTCTGTGTGAGGTGTTCAAGCTTGGCAGTAATGAAACAGACTGAAAAAATGGTTCTTCTTTTTTTTTTTTTTTTTTGGCCCTTATGGGACTGTCTATCCTCAAGATCATTCAGCTGGAGTGCAAGTTGACCAATACATCATTTAGGACTATTGGACTATGAAAGAGCATTTTGCCTATTATCTAAAAGCATTTTTTGGAAGTGGCTACAAGAAGTGTATATGCTGAATTACAATTCATTTAATGTGACTTCTCCCTCTATTGATTGTAAAGATGGTTCTGCATGGAATTGCAGTTTCCTAGCCGTTAATGCTGTTATTTAGATGTTTGGTCTTTGTACGTGAAATCTTGACCCTGGTTAAGTCAATGTGAGATTTGCAGTGTATCTCAGTGGAATCAGGGTTTCATCCTTTGTGTGTTTTAGTATAAATGTAAACAGTTCTTTCAAAGCTTTTAATGTTCTTCCGCTAATAGTTGCCTTTATCCAAACAGGAGGAATGTTTGTTTTAATCTCTTTCACCTTATGGCTTCCTATGGTACAACTGCTTTCCTTGAGTCAATAGAATGATTCTTGTCTTTTTGTTCTTTTCAAAGTGCTTTTCATTCAACTTAAAACTATTAAGTGAAGTGTTGACCAAGATGGCTATCCTACAGATTTAATTATAGTAATTCTTCTTATGTTGATTTCAAAATACCTGTAATGAAGCAGTCTGTTTTTCTCATTTCCTCACTGTCGTCCATCCCATCCCCACGATTCCTGTCTGTTACTAGTTAAATACTGTAAGTTTAGTAAAGACAAGCAATGCTGCAGTTACCCAAGGTTTCAATTGTACTCATATTGTCAAACTGTTTTTTGTTGCTGTTTTGAATCAGACTAATCACTTGAAGTTGTGTATCCCAAATATGGATAGTACTAGTCTGCTTTTCTAATAACAATTATTAAGAATTATGTTTTATTACCTTATTGCTACTTCCCTATACATATCTTAGGACAACTAAAGTGAAGTGGGACACCTTTATTTCATTTGAAGAAAATTGCCATCAAATGTAAATATTAAGATTGTGGTGTTTTCTGATCAGCATTCATCTATCACTCATTTGTTAGCAGATTAAAGTAAGTAAAATAGGTGAGAAAAATTGGACTCTACTTGTCTTGAGACTGATTTCTTCTTGCTTTCTAACTTGAGTAGATTCTCCTCTCAATGAAATATGCACATGCTTATAAATACTATGTGTGTGTATGTGTTTATGTATGTGCTGCATCTCTGACCATTATCAGCTTACAAGGATTTAATGACTTGTAACATTTTTATTGACTTTTTAGATATTTGTTTTTTTCCCTTAAAACCCCAGCTTCTGAAATCAAGAGGCTAAGGAAATGTAATCTTTTATTGCTTAAAAGGTAACAAACCCTACTTGTAATATGAGGGAGAAGTGAAAAGGTAATGCAGGTGTATTGCAAAAGCTTACAAACACAAATGAAATAATGAACGTTTCCCTCATAACTTTGTGGGTTGTTTTTTTTCTTACGTCACTCCACCTTGTCTATACTGGGTTGCAATATTGCAGTAATTGGGTTGAATTTCTTGGTTATAAGCAGAGCTTGCAAAATATGGGTTGGTGATACAAAGTTAAAATGTGAGCTCTCATGGTTTTCTGTGTGACAGACGTTGGTTTATAAAATCTGTTTTGGAGTTAGTTTCACAAAGGCTACTAGCAGAGGTCAATATATGACAGAATGCATTGGCAATAATATTTGAAACTGTGTGGCAATCATATTTGAAGGGCTTTTTTCGCTTTTCTTTTTGAGAGCTACTTCAAAAATTCCTGAACTACAGTTGTACAGATGGCATTTGCCATTGTTGTCAGTCTTAGGAAGAAAAAAATGAACTTCTAAGGTCTTGGTTAACAGAATTTTAAATTCATGTTGAGAAATAAAACCTAGCGAGATTTAAACCAGCTGTCTTAAAAAGTCTGCATTATGACAGTGGTCTATAAGTCTAGCTAAGGCAGATTCATAAATTGTTGATTTGGTGTCATGAATGGAAAAGCACTGGATACTGTAGTTGGCTTCCATCTTGTTCTTCCTCGAAAACAGTGTAAACAGTGTAGATGTATAAAATGGAAAGATCAAAGTCAATTATTTCAGTGTTTTGCTGAAGCAAAAAGCACAAGATGAGACACGTAGTTCAGGAGAGGAAATAATTTGAAAAATACTATTTCAAGGCTTATTTTGGGAAACTGATTTTTTTTTTCTTTTTCTTTCCTCTGCACTCCTTCTTTAGTTGTAGTCTTTGTTGTGGGGTCTGTGGACCACTTCCAATGACTGCAAAAAATAATCAAAAAAAACAAGTCTATTTTCAGTAGGCTTGTATTACCATTCAGCTGTCCATCTCTAAATTTGTGGAGATCCACAAATCAAAAAGTATTGGAGCTATTTGTGAAGATCAGCTAAAGTATCTGGCAGAGAATATTTTGGGTGGAAACAACATGACCTCAAAAAGTGTCAGTCTGTTAGTTAGATATGTGATTGTTTCTAATAAGAAAAGATATTTTGTCCGATGTGAATCCCTTCTTTTGTAACTTATATTTATCTGTGTAGATTTGAATATAAAATAAAAATTCCTACAAGATGCAACATGTCAATCTTAGTAAATAAATAACGGTCACTTCAAACTAATTTGTAAGTTGAAAACTTAAATTATTCTCTGCATACTTCCAAATGTTTATGAATTCTTTAAAGTTTCAATACTTGAAGCCTCTTAAACCAATGGGGTAAGCATTTCAATGTTTTCACTAACAAACTGGAAAAGTATACCTTTAAAAAGAGGGGATAAAATTTCAGGTGGCATAAGTCAGCAATGCCATTTTAAACCAGCTGAGGCTGTGGTCCTATTAATGATATGATTGAATATGGAGATTTGTTTGGGTTTTTTTTCAACTTGTCGGAAGCTTCCAAAAAAGGGTTATGTGCAATTTTTCTCAATTTTGGATTGAGCATTTGCCAGAACAGGTTATTGGACAGATCTGGAATTTTTTTGGTGTATATGTATTGGGGAAAAGTGTTGAGAGTCTTACTTTTCTTACGAAACTTGATTCAAGAGGCGTAAACCCCCACTTTGTTCTGTGCAGTTGGAGCTAAACCAGCAGTGGTATGTTTGCTTGGACAATAGAAACAATGTCAGGATCTGCTGCTGGTTGCACTTTGCAGGTTGCAGATCCTGCACTTAATGCATGATTGCACCCCTTAGCTGGTTACGTTTGATTAGGAGATAGCAGGGGAGGTGCATTAGGACATAGGTGGCAACAAAATGTCTCCTTGTGTTTTCTTTGTTGTGGAACAGTTCCCCTCAAACAGAAGTACGCTCCCGGAGCAGTGGCAAGCTGTGCACCTTTCCTTTCTGCACGGGAGCGTCTCTTGGCACGTGGAACGCACGCTGGCTAAATGGGCAGGCAGAAAAGCATGGTGTTTGCCTGCCTGCAGTCTGTATGAATGTCTGCAGAACACTGGTTCTTGGGGGTGCTGAAATATGTACAATATCTACACAAGTATTTCGTGAGGAGGAACTGGTGTGATGAAGATAAGGAAGGGATAATATCAAGGACAAAAGGTTAAGCTATGCAGTACTCTGAGGAGTGAACTGACTGTGCAACTGAAAGCCTTTATTTGGGAAATGCTTTCATTTGAGATGATGCTGAAAAGGGTAGTTGCATGATAACTTCAGGGGAATATTTACTTTTTTCCAGGGCCAAAATTACATTCTAGAAAATGAAAACTTGTCTCTCTTGTTTCCTAGCCTCAAAGGGTATATATTCCTGAAGTTTAAGTGGAATTTACTAGAGGATAAATCTTAAAATGCAGTAAAAATTTCTTAAACCCTCCATTTGAACATGCAGTAAGAGCTAAACCCATGCATAGTTTAGCTTAACCTTCTTTGGAAATATTTGAAACGGAGTAATGTAAGTGCTTTCTGTACAGAATAAGGCTGCGTATGAAGAAGTCTTTCACAATAGCCATTCTAAATACATCTTATTTTGTACAATAGAGAACATTTGGTTACAGCAAGATCAAAAGGGGGGGGGCAGAGGGGGGAAGCTTGGTATTTTGATGAGGAGGTGGTGGCAATTCAAGTTCTGAGGTTCCTAAGGCTTCAGCACTTCAAACCCTAACAGATAGAAAGGAGCTGGGAGCCAGGGGCCTTGGTGCTCTTGAGTCGAGTCTCCAAAGATTTCAGATTGATGGGAAGATATTGAAATTCTGTAAGCTTTTGAGTATCTATACCCTTGACTATATTTCAAGGAGTGGTTCTCACTGAGGCCACAAATCCTAAAAATAAATCAGGACAAGTGAATAAGGTGTGTTACGGAAACTTAGTTATACGCCAGCTTCTGTTTCATTGGAAGCTAATAAAACAATATATTTTTGCAAGACTTACCAATATTGGCAGATTAGTGTTTTTAGTGAAAAACCTGAGAATAGCTGGGGGGTAAACTGGGACACAGGAGGAGAATGAATATTGTTCTATCTCTAAGTTTACCTCTTTCTATTCTAAAATACCTTCTATGAAGTGCTGACTGTAGCATTATTGTAAAGGATTTTTGAGATTTTCTTAGTTTATCTTGGCAAAATCTTCCTTGGGTATCTCTTTCCAGATCTTGTCTGACCCAGTTCTTTTAGGCTGACTCACATTAGGGATTTAACTAGTATTCAACATAAGCAATTACTCTGGTATAAATTATGGTCATCCCAGAATACACTTTTGACCTTTTAACTTTTCTGCTGCAATGAGTATAATGACTATGTTGAACAAAGGAGGAAATGGAAGGCCAAATATTATACAGGGGAGTTGAATCACCTGGGACCTGGAGAACACTGGCTATAATCTGTGTAAAGGGAGCTGTTTGCAATCTTTTCATGAGTATAATGTGCAGCTATCTTTCTCAGCTATTGTTACATGCACAGTAGGAGAAATTTGATGATGGGGAGTGGAGGCAAGGAAGGAAGTGCATAGTAGGAACTTTTAGAAGAACTGTGCCTGTGGGCTGCTACTTGTGAATTATTTTGCTTTGTTCCTGGGTAGCACTAATAGCTGTGGTAGTCTTTCCTCATGTAGGGAGAAAGGGGATAGGAGCATGTGGGGTGTCATATTCTACTCTTGCTTCCTTCTCTGCATCCTAAGAGATGTCATTGTACCTTTTAATTCTCCAAAGGCTATGTAACTTTGAGCTGAAGGACTTTGCAATTACAGAAAAATAAAGTTCTTCCTGGTTGGCTTGTAATACTTTGGCTGGTTTCTTGTTTGTGATTACAAGTTAAATCTCAAAGCACAGTTTTCAATGTAAAATTTAATAACAACTTGTAAACTGTGCATTATTTTCCTGATGCATATTATTGTATATAATAAGTCTATCAAAATTCCGCACCTTGTGATCTGTATGAGATCTGGGAAGTGGGAAGAAAATGAAATAGAACCTGCATCTTTTCACATTATCAAACATGTTGAGGTTAATGTTTTGCAAGGTAGGGCTTTGCTCCTACCTTAGTGCTTCTTGTTGCAGGAATTTGATCTGAAGTGTGTGGTAGAACAATTGATACAGCTTTCATTTCCTTAGTCATAAGTCATCTTACACTTGGTTTTCCTATTATTAAATGGAACTAATTGCCACCAGCTTTGTATGACCCATTACATGGGTTATACGCTTTGTTCTAAACTTTGGAGTGCATGTAGCAAAACTTCGAGGGTGACTTCAGTCCTTCAGCTGGAAGGCACTTCATATGCTCTTCAAGATACATGCCTTGGAACAACAATTGGACCTACCTTGGGAGGATAATGTGTTCCCCTGTAGTCCTCATAAAAATTGATTGGTCAAATTGCATGAGAGCTCCAGGGTCATGTACTCAAACCCGTATTTTCTCTTCAAGATGTGTTTGATGGAGAATGAACATGATCACTAAGTTGTGGAAAGGGAGTGGAGATGTCATTGTCCGTTTATGTATCCAAATGGTTTCTATGAAGAGTGTGACCCTGAAAATTTGCTGTGCTGCAGTGCAGCATTTGCTTCATTGCAGTGATTTAACTGAAGACACTTTTGCTTCAGGGGAATTTCAATGCAGTATTTATTTTACAACAAATGTGGAAAAAGCGTGTGCTTGTTTTTCTGGAAGGAGAAAGTGTTATTCTGAAGTATGCATTTACTTCAGTGGTGCGTCAGCTCGCATTGAAATCAATGGATCTTTCTACTAACTGTAGAAGAGTTGAATCAAGCTGTGTGTGCAGACACTTGTTAATCTGCAGGTTTGCACACAAAAGTTCAGAATGTCAAGTAGAAATTGTGTTGACCATGTTTCATAGCCTGTGTTCTTTCTTTCCTTCTCCTTTATAATAAGGGCAAATAGATTTTTTTTTTTGAGTTTTTGTTAAGGGTATTAACTTTTGGATGGGATAATACTGCTGAAGTGGTTGATTTGCATAACAAATCACTAGAATGCAGTATTGATTGCTGTTCATGAGTACCAGCATTCACTGAATAGCTTGGAAAGCTAATTGAAAATTATAGTTGACCTTATTCCTCTTTCTCTAATTAATGTTTCTCTTTTCTGTCAAATTGTGAAGTTGGTTTTTGTCTTCAGTTTTTAAAAATAACCTGCCTTCTGGACAGTCAAGGGAACTTTGCAGCCTTTTTGTGAATTGTTCACATGAAAAGTCAGGGTTGGCGGGCTGAAGTCTCCTGGGGCTTGTTTATACCCTCTTTGTAACTCAGGTAAGTGTAATGAGACAGTGTTTGCACATTTCATGGCTTCTTGAGATTAGAGAGTAAAATTTAAGTTCTAAAACTTTAGAAAAGTAGAAAAGAACAAACGAGTTGATTTATTTAAAAATTTTGTCTTTACTCAAGTCAAGATTGTAAATCTGTTTACAAATCTTGTGTTGATCAAATTACTACCTGGCCAATTAATGTGGTTGCTAGTGATGTGTTGGAAAGTGTCTTTATTGCATTAGTTTTAGCCACCCTTTAGTTTAGCAAATATATTGTAACGTGCAGGAAAAGAAGACAAAAATGGTGATACTGCCCCTGGTTTAAGAAGTCTTTGAGATGAATATTGCTTGAGGCTGGGAATGCGTACTAGAAAGTATTGCTTTATACTTATCCTAGGCGCAATTTTTTTCTTTGTTTCTGGAAAAGGCCGTTTACCCTACCTAGACCTTTTGCCGTTCTCTTGCTCTTAAGATGCTGACAACCTGTTCAGGTTATCTAGTTAATTGCCAAGTCCTTTCAGTCAGTGATATAATCCTTGGCTGTATTTATGGAGTTCAGTGAAACTAAGCAATAAAGCATTTTGCACAGGAGATCACTGTTGTCGTTCCTGACTCATCCCAGTGAACTTTTGATTGCATCTTAACAAAAGCAATTAATATCATGAAGCAATTGGCAAGGATATTAAAATTAAAAGTGGGATTTATGAAAATAGCTTTTGCAGGAGGAAAATGTGTTATTGAAAGACTAAAAAGGCAGTTAATGATTTGTTCAACACTGAGCTTAAGATGCTTACTGTTTGTTTGATGGACAAGGTTGTTTCTCAGCACGGTACTCCCTTCTGAAGAGAAGATGGATTAAAAAAAGTTTCATCACCAATACATCTGAATGCAGCTGATAACAGGACAAAATTCACTGCATTCATTTTCTGCGTTTTTTGGTGTTATAACTCAAAAACCTCTCATACAAAACGTTGCACCAGCAACTGAGGGAAATTACTCAGTCCAAGGCTTAGTCTTTCTTAAGGTATATATATTGCTGATTACAATTTAAACATATTTACTAAGTCTTTTATAAAAACTCTACTCTCAAAAAGGATTTTCATGCTGTTAGCTCTTTTCAAATACATTTGGAAGAGTGACTCATGAAAGTGTTTGCCATTTTAAGTTGAATTCTTGAAGAAAACTGTAATATGATTTGAGCACTCAAGTAAAAATTTTAGTTTAAAAATATTGTGTATCATTAGTACATACCCTGTATTATTTCTGTGTGTGTACATACCTTGCATATTCTGAATAGAATAAATTATTGTATATGGAGTTCAACTGTGCTGTTCCATTTCCATTTAGTAGTAGATCTGGTGGATCCATAGAGCAATGGACTGATTAGCTTTTGGAAACTGTTTTTGTGAATGAGAATGATGGATTTGATAGCTTGTTAGTATTTCATTTGAAATTCTTGCAGGCAAGATGAGTAAATAGTTTGAAGTGCAGACAACCCAGATATGCCTTATGCATTTCTTAATGACTTGGTGAAAATACAAGCTTTTTAACATCGAGTAATGCCTTCCTTTTTGTTATACAATATTTTTGGTTTGTTCTGTAATCAGATGGCTGTTGGGATTAATATGCATCAGTTTCTCATCCCTTTAATTATGGTGGCTAATGCCTTTTCCTATTTTTTTCCTCATAGAAGTCCATGGGGTGGCTTACGAATGAAGTTGAAAGTAAAGAGCTCAAAACTGGGCTTTCAGTTGTAAAATCACAATCGTGCATGTTCTGCAGATCAAGACTAGGGTCCAAGGCAGTACAAAACAATATGCTCTGGATTTTTCAAGGAGGTTATGAACCCATATGTCTTAAGCTGACTTTGCATTAGAATTTGCCTCAAAATGTGGCACTGGAAAGAAAGAAGACTCTGGGTGCAGGGCTAAGACATCACTCATGAGAGACCATGNTCTTCCCCAAGCCTGTAGCCTTGCGTTGGTCTTCATGCTTTCTTACTGGTTCTGTGAGGTTCCATGGGCAGGATTTTGCTTGAAGTTTATTTTCCTTTGCTGCTTATTCTTTGTGAAAGAGGTGATGCAGTTTCTATTTTAAATTCTGCACTTTAAGACATGAGCCATATTCTGTGAATATCTGCCTGTCATCTGTTCTGTGCTACCAGGCCATTTCTTCAGATGTTCTCACTTCGTGTAGCCAGTGGAGTGAGGAACGAGAGGTGGTGTGGAAGGAAAGCAAGCAATCCATGTTTTCTTATATGGAGCCAGAAGATGGACTTTCTCTGGCTCCTTTTGTTCTTGTGAATGGGCAAAATGATCTCTAAATTCTGTCAAAACTAATTGTGTGGTGGTGGTAGAACGAATACATTGTCATTCATTCTCAGCTCTGCTGTTAAAGCAAATGTGAAAAAAGTACCTTGATTTATAGAGTAGTGTGGTTGAAAACTTGTTTATTTTCCACTAAAATTTATGAAGAAAACAGCTTCCACAGCCCATATGTCCTATCCCAAAAGGTTTAGTTAGCTTAAAGGTACTCAAACTAGTCAGGTCTTTGCTTGATTTCCGTTTTCTCTCCTCTTGCTGTCTTACAATCTGGAGCTGTCCTTAATGACACACATTGGAGACTTTCCCTTTTGAGTGCAATAAGTCAGATTGCATTTCTAAACACTGATGTGGAGTCTGTACCAGCAATACTGGCACTGTGGGTTTTTTAGTCCCAGTCTACAGTTCTTCCCATCCTTTCCCTTAGGATTTTGTACTATTCCTGGGAAACAGTTTAGGATTTTTTTGTTCAATGTTTTGGTTTTTTTTTTTTTTTTTCGTTTTTTTTTTTTTTTTTTGGTTTTTTTTTTTTTTCCCTTTGGTGACCGGTAGCTTTTAAAGAATTCTTTTCCTCTTGCATTGTGTTTTACTGAAACCGGTAGATGTGATAAAGTTGATTTATTGATTTATTTTGATCACCTGAAGAAGGGAGTGTATGCAACTTGCATCGCTCTGCTGGACTGGAGAGCACGCCAGCTCTGTACCAACCATTCGGGCAGTTGGTGGTACCGGTTGCAGCCTTCCAGGAGTGGTCTCCAGAGCCGGTTCCTCTTCAGACTCTGACAAAGCTGGGGCTAAAAGGTGTGTTTGCTGCCTTTGTTAAAGGATTTCAGCAGCATCCTGGCTTGTTCTCCAGATGGGCCAGAGGATGAAAGCTTCTCCTGGAGTGTACGTTTTTGCAGCTTCTCTGTCGCAGGACTGCGAATGCTCTCGGTCTGTGTTCAACAAATAAAAAGGCCTCTTATATAGTGTCATAGCAACCGATGGGTAATGAAGCAAGTTATGTGCACTCTGTTTATGAACAGAACTGGGTATGAAGGAGCAGTAATTAGGGAAATAAACAGAGCAGTCCCGTGTATGAGTGATTCCCCAGGCCCTGGTAGTGGTGCATTTGGCACAGTAGCTTTTTCTCAGAACTTACCTGTCTTTCTGCTTTGCAGTTTTTCATAAGGAGAGGATTGGAATTTCATTATTCTAAACATTCCCACACCATCTGGGAAATGTGTTATGGTGTTGTTTATGCTCTGATATTAATAGTTGCACTTTCTTTCTTAAACTAAATTGCAATATTAGCATGCGTTTAAAAAATAATCGAAAAAATATGGTAAAAATTGCTGGTAATTATTGGTTTGTGAGTTACTCTTGCAGTATACATCAAGCTAACATTCCTTCTTTTTTGTACATTATATCCTTACAATGTCCTTAAAATATACTAGGCTTCATCTCGCACAGTAGGGTCCCAATTGGTGACTTGGGGCATCTAGTCATTACTGAGGTACACATGTGCAATGATTATTCAGTGGCTGGAAATTGGTGTTCAGAGCTTTAAAACTTTAAGGATATTTTTATTTTGGGGGTTTGCTAGTTGTCCTATCATCCCAATTTTCAGTTAAGTTTCTCTTCTAGCAAAAGAACTTAAGGAGCCTAAGAAAACAGAAATGGGAGAAAAGTTTATAGGCTAATTTTCTGACCACACCGCCGCCCTGCCCCCCAAACACTTGGCCCTTGTTATCTCTACTTTTCATTTGTGTAGGTTTTCAGAGTTTAGCATTTCTAGATAGTGTAAAATATGGATGTTATTCCTAATAGGTACGAATTTTTAATAAGAATTGTTTAAGGGAGAAAAAACGACCCACCAGCCCCAACAGCAGCCCTGTATTGTTATGCAGATACTATTTACATTTACATTTTATGTATTTGTGCATGACAACAACACTCTTGGCCTTGATTCTGAATGGAACATAGTTTTCTTTCACTTTTTTGGCTAGTGAAAGCTAAGGATTTTTTTGCATTCTTCTCCTTAAAAATTCAATATGAATCAAGGTTTTATAAAAAGAGAAGTTTTGCAAAAGACTGCATATTATTGATTTTTCTCAGTAATGGAATAAAGTTCATCTCTCTTCTTAGCTGGTCTCCTGAGATTCCGCAGGTCACACGGTAACATAATAAAATCAAACACAGACACATTATTTGTTAAACTACACACCATGAATAGCAGATGAGGCCCAAAATGACTCTTTGGTCTCTCTCTTGTTTTATTTTACTGCTGACTTTGTTCTTGTTTTGTTTTTTTAAATATAATGAAATATTAATGTAGAAAAAGCAATAAGTGGCAGAAACTACTGCTCAAATGGAAGTACCATGTTGCTTTATCAGGAGTAGCTGACAGATAAAACATTAAATATAATTGAATTGTTTGCATTGACATACAAAAATAAGAACCGGGGAAGTGTCTCCATCCTTTTTATCTCCCTTTATGTCCTTTTGTGAAATCAAGTTTGGTAGGTAACATTTCAGGAGGATAAAAGGGGGACCTAAGATGATGTGTGAGCCATTTTAAAAATAATTTCTTAAATGATTTTTTTTCTTCATAAAATTACAAGGGGGAATAATATAGCCATGAGTGCCACAGCAGGGCTTCTTTCTCATTTGAGAAGAGGTCTCAGAACAAAATTAAGACAAAGCTTTATTTTAGTCTTCATAAGAATAAAATTAAGTCAATTCATATTTTTAATAACTTAGAAGTTTTTCCCCATCCTGGCTGTTTCTTGTTTTCCAAATGTATTATACATTTCATTTGAAAATAAATCTTTTTTTAACAAGATGCCTTCTTTGTGGTTCAAGGAGATTCTTTCCCCTGCAAGTTTTCTTTGTCTTCTGGTGTAAGTCTGAACAGACTGTTTTTACCTTAAATTACAGCTCATATCACCAATTGATCTCTTTCTAGATTCTTCTTTGCTATTTAACATGCAGGGTTTCATATAGCATGAAGTTAGAGGAGATAATAAAGAAGCATATGGTTCTGTTAGGTCTTATGTAGGGGATCTATTCTTTTATCCTGCATACTTTAATATCAGCATAATAGTATTTCTTTGTTCCATGTAGACAATTATTCTGAAGTCAGAATGCTGCTGTTGAATTTAGCTTTCGTGAACTAAGAATAAACAGTACTAAACAAAAAAGCCGAGGTAATTTTGAAGTAGCTTATGATACTATAAATACAATCAAGATTTGTACTCGTTTAACCAGTGGGACAATACCATATTTACATGGTCCTTGTTTTAGATGACCATTTTAAAATGATTTGATGGGTTCTGGTAAGAGCTTACTGTATTTCCAACATTATTCTATCAAGTAAGTGTAGTCACAGTTCAAATAACTGTTCAAGTAAAGTTCTAAGTTGTAATGAAACATCCCAAGTTAAACAAACCTGAACAGAGTATATAAATAAAAAGGGAAAGCTGCTGTCTCTATTTCCAGTCATTTGCCTATAGGTCCCTATTCATTTTATGACCTGGAAGACCTGATAGCTTTGATTAAACTGCCTATGGTGTGTGGGTTTTTGTGTGGTAGTGTTTTGGGTTTTTTATTATTACAGTGGGCAAAGAAGTGTTACTGCTGAGTGAATTAGTCATTTGCACAAGTATGGAATAGCGAATTCAGTCGAGAAAAAATTTACAGGCTTTAGTGGTGGGCTAGAATTGATTCATTCTCAGTCACCATCACGAGATAAGAAGGCTGTAGTGATATTCAGTGGTAATTGAATGTTTAAGCAACAAAGCTTCCTGTCTGAGAGTTTTTATATAAATGCAGTGAAAAGTCTGTTGCTCTTAAATGTAAATGGTCTCTCAGATCTGTATCAAAGAATTTATTTTATCTGTGGGAAGGAAATACATTTTCCTCTCTAAAAAATTAATTAATTCCCCATTTTTGCTGCTTTGGATGTTTGTAGCTGTGTAGCAAGAAGCTATGGGATTTTACATCGGTATTGTCCAGACTAGATGAAAAAAACCAACTTGTATGTCGATGAAGAATGTGGGTCAATGTTTATTCTCTTTGCGGTCACTATAGCTATTCTTTGATAAGTTGCTGGACAGGTTTATTTTACATAATTGTTTTTCTTTGCTAGTGTCCATGTTCCAACACTATTAACACAAAACCATATGCTCACAACTAGATTTGGGGTTGCTTTCAAATGAATTTTATGAGATGGCTTTCCTATTAATCTTTTCTTACCATTGTCCATTTTTTATTATGACATTAGGTAGTCTTGTGGGCAGTCTGTGAACACTATGACCTTGTCCTGACAGCTTCCTTTGGTGTTGGTCATAACTAGCCATATCTTAGTGTTTCAACAGTATTGGTGTGTTTCCATAACACATCTTACAGAATATCTTATTTTCTGTTTATTCTTTTAGCTGTCTAAATATACTTGCTATGTGATATATGTGCTATATTTCCTTTACTCCTTTCACATGTCTCTTTTGCATGAAACATTTTTTTTGCAGACGATGAGAAAGTGTAAATTGTTGATCTGGGTTGTTCTCAGGGTTCTGTCAGCAGCTCTGTGGAGTTGTACATGATGTCAGCCTGGGCCCTCAAATGTAAGGATCAAACACAGGTATTTCTTCATCTGATCAGTATCTTGAAAGTGGGGGAAAAAAGTAATATTCCAGTGATTTCTGCCTGGGCAGTTCTGTCTTTCATATGCTGACATTGCTTATTGATTGAGAATTTGTAGTGACACCTGGAGTTTGATGTAGATATTGATGTTAATGGAGCAGCTTCTGAGGCATAATTAGGATGGTAAATGGGATAATTCTGTGGCTAGATTCTTCTGCCACATGCTGTGCCACGAAGCTACAGCTTAGCTTGTAGCCCGCTGGGAGGTGAAAACATTGCTGTTGACTGAACGCAGTGTGAAATGTTCAGCCCATGCTCAAACTTGAATAATGTTTTTAATAAAAGTAAATGTCTATGGTAATCAAAATCTCTGTGTAATTGTTTAGCTACTTTCCCAATATGAATCTATGTATTTTAGGTGTTATTTTGCTTAACAAACTACAGGCAGTGAACCATTCCTGCACCATAACAGTTCTTTGAGAAGGGGCGGGAGTAGGGGCAATTGCAATTGAGTTTTGATGAGTAGAAGCTTTAGCAGTAAGAGCAAAACACAAGATACTAGGCGCATCTCTCCCTAAATTGTTAAAACCTGTTAGAGCCTTAGTGAATACATACTCTTTCACTTAAAAATTGAAAATCAGTGTTAATACTGGTAAGCTTTTAATGTCTTGGTGAATTTGATGATATAATTTAAACCCCCAGCTGTTGTTTGCTTCATGTCAAAGTGAAAAAGATTAATCTTCATTTGTATCCTACCCTGCAATTACCTAGAGGTACTGTGTGCCCTATATTATATCATCTAATATAGCAGGGGATTACTTGTAGTCTTCATCCAAGCAGAACTTGGCAGTTTCTGAAGAGAGAGTTTAATTTCAGCAGAGAAGTTTGTCATGGATCAGAACAGAAAGCCTCTGTATCAGAAATACTCCTCAATTTCATGCCAGTCGTTCAAGTACTGCTGTGAAAATAGTAACAGAAAAGTGTCCTCTGTGTGGAAGATGTGCTAAGATGTAAATACAAGATACGCAGGGGTGGAAAGGTACTGAAGGTAGTAGAAAAGAGAAATGGAATTTGTAATTTCTTGGGGAAGCTGTGTGGCAATGGGAGTGTGGTTGCATAACAGGAAGAAAAAGAAGAATTTGCCCTGTATTTCTGCTCTGTAGTTAGCCCAGATAACTTGCACTTAACTTGAATGGTTTAGGTAGAATAGGCAATGTATGAGCTATCCCAAAGCAGAGGCCTGTTGCATGTACATGGTTTCTATATTTTTATGCATGTTTCCATGGTTGTATTCATTGGTACTTTTGCCCAGAGGTGCTTGGAGGCTTTTCCTTTAAATAAATTGTAAAAGAGATTTTGTGATGGGATGGCAAGGGGAGGTTACAAAGACCGTCAGCATGGAAGTGCCCTCGTCTTCCTCAAGGGATGTTCTAGCTTATGTTAAAAGACAGCTGTCTCTAACCCATCCTCCTTCCTGCACAGATGCTACGGTATAAAGCACAAATGAGCATGGGCTTTAAGGTTTTGCATGGGCAGTGCAGAAGTAGGACAGACAGATGAGAGGGCATAGGCTGTGATTAGCATAATGCTGTGCTCTAAACTTGGGGGACGGGGCGGGGGTGGAAGTTAATACTACTGTCAATGTTAAGATTTGCCAGTTGGTCTGCTCATAGCAGTCTGATTTTGGGGAGTGAATATGACACAGACAGAGAAACTAGTGAAAGGCATTTAGGGTCAGTTCTTGCTCTAGGAAACACAGCTGACCTAACTGATCTAGCTTTCGGTGGTCCGATAGCTGTGGTCTGTTTCTGTTTGTTTGCCTGTCTCTTCCCTCATCCCTCAGCCAGAGGGTCTGATGTTACTGTGTAATGCTGTAAGATGTGTTACCGAATCTGGAAAAGTAAATAAAATGTTCTCAAATGCTCTATGTTGTGGTTGATGTGGTGCTATCTGGTTGACTTTCTCCTGTAGCATTTCTGTTTGCTTGGCGCTGTTTTGAAATATGTTCTCTTTTAAAAGTTTTGGCCTTCACGGGATTTTCTCTGAATCTTCTACTTGTCTCAAGCATTCTTGGGGCTCAGGCCTTCTGGATATGCTGATCCTAGTTCAATAAACTGTAGATCGCCTCATTGTTTTTCATGGGATTGTTCATGGTATTGGCTGGGCCATGTGCAGCACCTGACACAGCTGGGTCTGTATTCTTCCAAAATCCATTTTTCTGGCAGTTGTATTAAACAATTACTCCTATTACTTGTTCTCAGCAGCTGCGAACCAATATTGCCAAATCGTGTTGATGTAGTTGTGCTGTTGATGAAATTATGCTGTTGCCTTTAAAAGCAGAATTGAGGAGCTCAAGTCCATAAAATTAACAGTAAAGAAAAGTAGGAGAGAATATTTACTGAAAGAAAGTGAAAGTCTTTAACTGTGTAAAGATCAGTGACTGAATTAGTAAGGAATCAGTCATCCAGTGAATTTAAGATTTCTACTAAAAGCATATGAGTAATTATAGCTTTAAAATTTCGGTGTGGATTCTGAAAGCAGGAACATGGATGTATCTGCTGTTGTTGTGTATGGATGCACAACCAAAGAAGAACATATGGAAGACTCGGAGTAAAACTCTTAACTGCATTGTTGTCCGAGATTTTTCTTAGTCCTGGTTTACTAATCCAAACTAGCTATTTTTTGTTGCAAAGAATTTATTTCATATTATTTTAAAAAGTAACTTCAACCTGTTCCAGGAGGAATTGAGGAATCAAAATTTAATTCTGGTATTGAAATAGGATCTGCAGATTTCCAGTTTGCTACTGAGAAAATATATACACTTTAGTTAACTTTTAAGTCACAACTTAAATACATTTCTACAGAAATACTAAGGACATGGAGATGCTTTGCAGTTTTTCATAGTGTCGAACTTTATTTAGTATTATGGGACTTTTTAGAAACTTAGGTAACAACTGCAGCTATATGTGACATTCTTTGTAGAATTAAGAAGTTTAAAAAGGCTTAAACTCCAGTTTGGTTATTTCAGGATTTCTGCGTCTGTCTCATCTTTCTCCTTTTCTCAATTCATGAACTGGCATGAACTTCTCTTCCCTTTCCTCGATCAGATAGTTATTTGCAAGGGTGAACTTCTTTCTTCTCAAAACCTTCCTGAAACAAAATAGAAGGGCAACCACAAAAGACTTAAAATTTAATCACTACCAAATAAAATGTTCATGAAATTAAATGCTGTTTCTAATCATATGAAATAATGGAGGCGATCCATGGTCAGCTGTAATAGGAAAAAACCCAGAAAGTACTGGGAGCAGTACTTTAAGGATGAAGTGATTTCTTGCAATTTTGATCTGGGTATTCCTGTATTATCTCTTCTTTGTGAGTAGAGCAGTAGTTCTTTCTGAGGATTAATAATAGTACATGGTATGTCTAAATAACCCTTTGCTTTGAGTTCTTTTGACCTCTTGGGCAATGTATTGATCTGAAATGACTTTGCTAGGACATGATCAAAAGGAACAGAAGAACATAAGAATACAAGTAATTAAAAACTCTCCAAAGTAATTGTAGTGTTGCTGAACAGAGCAAAACTTTTTTCTGAAAATGTCAAGGTAGGATTTTTTCCAGTGAAGACTGGTTGTCTTGTCTTTTCAGATCAACCTAAGGTTTTAGAAGTTCTTGCACAAGAAGTTTTATTTTAATGTCATGACCTGTTATTGGGGTGGAGGGGGAATGGAAATAGTTTAGCAGTTTTATTACATATGTTTCTATGTCCACTTGAAAATGTAATCTAATACCAGTCTACTTTTATAGTGTATTTACGTACGTGTGTGTACACCATCAACACTTCTATTTTGATGGGAGATACGAACGCAGTCTGCTGGGGTGGCTTGCATCTAGTTTGTGGACCATCTTGCTGTCTCGTGTTGCTGGCAGTCACCTTCCATCATGTGCTGTGTTCTTGCAGCTGCTTATACAACCCCTGAAGCTGAAATGCTGGAAAAGTAGGGAAGAAGTCTATCCAGTCCCATGTTATGCCTGGAGATTGATATCCATAGCCTCAGGATAAATCCTGTCGACTTTCAGTGAGGAGTAGGCTTTAAGACATTTAGGCCTTGTCTTCGTTGTTCATAACTGGGAAAATTGATGGAAAATCAACTGAAATTGTGATGTTAAAACACATCAGTATGAAAACTGGAATGCAGGTCTGTTAGTTCTGATGTACTGGGTGTGGGAGTTACTAATTTAAATCCCCTTTTAGGCTTCCCTGTCACTCTAGATGTACTGCCTACTATGCAAGTGTCATGGTGCATCATTTCCCCTGTTCTTATATCCAGTGTAGCACAGGTGGTTAGTTGGCCTGGTGTAGGATCCAGTGATCTGGTATGTGGTAGAGATTACACTGGGCTGGGGAGAGGATGTGGTATTTCAGGAGTTTGGCTAGGTATCCCAAATCTTGCTGGCAAACTTGCACTACAGCCTCTCCCTTTTTGAAAGACCAAATCATGTGTCTGCTGTGCAGTGATTTCTGTTGCATGAGTAAGGGGACAAATAATTTTTTTTCCTCCATCTTGAGACATGTGGCTCAGTACATGGGATCTCCTGCCATCCCTGCAAGAGGCGCCATGTGTGTGAATGGGTAGTGGAGGTGTCATGGTTGCTGCCCAGCTGGCAGCCAAGTACTACAGAGCCGCTCGCTCACGCTCCCCCTGCGGTGGGATGGGGGAGAGAATTGGAAGGGCAAAAGTAAGAACGCTCATGGAGTTGAGATAAGAACAATTTAATGATTGAAATATGTAAAATAAAATAATAAAAATTGTAATGAAAAGGCAAACAACAAAAAGAGAGAGAAAAACAAAACCCAGGAAAAACAAGTGATGCAACTGCTTACCTGCTGACTGACACCCAGCTGGTCCCCGAGTAGCGATCGCTGCCCCCCAGCCAACTCCCCCCAGTTTATATAATGAGCGTGGCATCATATGGTATGGAATACCCCTTTGGTCAGTTTGGGTCAGATGTCCTGGCTGTGCTCCCTCCCAGCTTCTTGTGCACCTGGCAGAGCATGGGAAGCTGAAAAGTCCTTGACTTATATAAGCACTGCTTAGCAACAACTAAAACATCAGTGTGTTACCACATTATTCTCATGCTAAATAATCCAAAACACAGCACTATACCAGCTACTGGGAAGAAAATTAACTCTATCCCAGCCAAAACGAGGACAAGAGACAAACAGCCAAAACCATTGCTGGCTTCTTAACCAGACTAAGGAGAGTATCAGTGCGGGTAATCTGCTCTGCAAATGGAGGGATGGAGAAGCTCAAGCCTTCATCTCTGCCCAGGGTCTTCACAAGTGCTAGTGCTATCTCTGACCCTGTTTGGATGCTCATTTGGAAATAGCGATTACATTTGCTGCTCTCCAGGGGATTAAGCTACAATGTACAGATGTTGCTTTGTTTTTGCATGAGTTTTCACAGGAGGGTCTAGCACTCGTTCACTTAATACCATGCTCTTAGTTAATTTGGCTGAATACCATATGAAATAAGCTCCAAGATGCTGTGGAAATATGCACCCCAAATCTTTACCATGTGGTTACACAAAAGCCATCTTGCATTGAGACTGCATTAATTTGCCTCCTGGTAGGACGCAGTTTTGTGTTGGAGGTAGCATAACTGACATCTGAGAAGAATGGTGTGTCATGGACAGGCTGAGACACCTTGTTTCATAAGCAAGCATGGTATACTTGCCTTTGTGCAGCGTGGTAGCCTAAGCTGTGAAGATGAATGTTCTGCTTTGAACACAACTTTCTCATGGATCTTACACGTATGTATGGTCATATGTGATCGTACACAGCTGTGCATATGAAAAGTACTCATTCTCTATAAATATCTATGTAATATTTTCCTTGCTGAAGCATTATTCTTTATTGTTCTAGTGTATCATGATTAAATAAATTGAAATAGGGTAGAAAGCTTTTTAACAAATTCATCAGTGGAATTTTATAAGAGGTAGAAAGAAGCTCTTGCAGTGAAAATAGCTGTAATAGAAGAAAAGTGTAACTGTAACCCGCAGCTTCCAAACTGTATGTAAAATCTATTACTTGCTTTCCTCTGCTAAATCTAATGTATTCCTCTATAAATAATGCTACAGGATCAAACGGATGGTTTTATCAGCAGTTAACTTTCTTCCTCCATCACAAAACAGTGTCCTGGAAGGAGGTCAATGATCATTTAAATTCCTCTTTTCAGAGGATAGAGTTGAATGTGTAATAATCTAATTGGAAAGGTTTAATTCTTTGGGTTTGAGCCTAAAGTGTGAGTATGGCAGTGCAGGGGTGAATCTGATACCCCAAATGTTTAACTGGTCTCTGGTCCTCTTTCGGTAGGCTGAAATAGTTACTGCGTGCTTGCATGCTTTGCTGGGTGCTAGGATAGTTACTTGGTTTGCCCACAAAATCCTTGTTTTCTGGAGTGAGCAGGTCGGCCCAGCTGAAAACTTCAGTGTTGTATTTAGTGTTCCTCTTTTGCCTTTATGTGACTGGCTTTTACTGCAGGTCCTGAATCTGTACGTTTATTGGCTTTCCTACTAACCTTTTTTCAGCCTAAAAATGCAGCATACTTTGTAGCGGGAACCCGTTCTATGAACTTCAGCTGTCTAGAAATTGTCACTAAGCTATTTCTCTAATCAATATTTATACAGAGAGGAAGGCTCATCTAGAGAAGATGGAACAAATTGTTCTTTTTGACAGCTAAAGTAAGTGGAGTTGGATCCTGGCTTAAATTTAGATTATGAAATAGTGAGTTTGAAAAATTTTGAACTTGCCCAGTATGCTACTGCTGCAGAAGCAACTGGGTAGGTTTTTGGTAATTAGTTATTCAGGTTGATTTTCTCTGAGAGGGAAGGAGAACTTAGTTCACGTGCACTACTTGTTTATAATTTATAATCAAGGGCAAACAAATTGAAGTGCTGTAGGTAAAAGATTGCATGAGAATGTGGAAATATTTTCATATAATGTTGAGAAATATTTTCTTTAAACAAAAATAGTTTCAGTCTATCGCAACTTATATTGGCCTTGGTTATATGGCATAAGAAGGTAATTTGATATAGAGTATTTCTTTACCACCAGAAATGATCTGTAGGAGGGGAAGTGAATGCCAAATTTCCTAAACTGCTGCTGTTTGCTATTTGTGCTACATCTGATATTGCTGTCAGTTGTGAAACTAACTGTTTCTCATCCTTTCATGAGAGGAAGCTAAGTTTCTTGACCTTGATTTACAGTACAAGAGCAGTAAGGGGGACCTGAGCTGAAGAGGCATGGTTTTGACCTTTAGAGCCATCTGAAGCAATGTGTAACTGCAGCTCTGATAGCTGAGCTGAATAAATCTAACTTTAGATATGAGAGACTAAAGTGTTCCCTGCAAAGAAAGGGCGCAAAGAACCCGCTCAAACACTGGAGTGCACGTTGTAGATGACTCCAGCAGCAGTAGAGCTTGTGGGCCAAATCACTGTTCTGACCTCTCAGTACTGTATAGTCTATTTACAAGCAGCCCATATCCCTTGTTTTACTTTTTGTATTCTATCCACAGTTTTAAGTGTTAACTGTTAATAATAGCATAATTTAACAAATCTTGACTGTCATAATTACTCAGCATAACAGGAGACTGAAAGAAGGCCTCAGACTGCTTGTGCTTTATGTGCCAAAATTCAGTCGTTAAAGCAGAGTCACGGTCCTCTTGCTGAAAAGATGCTAGCGGAAATTATTTCAGTAAGTTTGATCAAAATTTTGAAACTTAAATTCTTTTAAATTCATTCTTGTAACTTAAGAATGTTCTTAAAAATGTGAATATATTTTCTATAATGGCTGAACACAGGATAAATCGGTGCTGTTAATTGGGAATATCTGTCTGACTTATTTCCTACCACTGCAAGTCATGAAGGGACTATAACCAGCTGTGGCAAACAAATGATGAGTACTGCTCTGTAATCTTTTATTTCAGAGCAGATAGAGTTAATCTTTGTGAAGATGGCTCAGGTGTCCTGTAGCTTTCTTCTCTGGTTTTGTGGTTCCTTAAGGAAGGATCGTAAATGCTGTCTTTTAAGTTACAGGAGAGGAAATAAGCTTTGTAGAAGATGGCTAGATTAGTCCTTGGAGCTACTATGTCATCGTTAAAACCCCATGCTAGGACAAAATTTTTAGTTCCAATACTCGTTACTGCATTATTGATAGTTATGCCATAACTACTTTTTTATCCATTATCTCCTGTTGGTTTTACTAGGTGATGCAGTAGAAAAACTCCAAGAGCTTTCTTGACTCAAGGAAAAAAGCAGAACTGTTTAGTATCTTAATGTTACCAGGATAAGTTGTACAAAATTGAACTGTCTTTAATTCAAAATGTATTTTTTATGATCTTCATTAAGATGGGCATGGTGTTAGCAGGACTGACTCCAGCTCATTCTCTGCAAGATGGTAATTTATCGAGGGGTTTGCTTTTAAGTTGTGTGTCAAGTGCTCCTCAGTTTCATGAATGGTTGCCTAGCCAAGCTAGGGAAGCTGTTCTTAATCTTTTTGCTGAGTGTGTTTTTAAGAAGAACCTTTCTTTCAGTTAGAATTGTTACCACTAAGTTGTTGGAGTTAAATTTTAAGAGTTGTGTCCCCAAGAGCTTAGAAATAACAATGTAACACTTTTGTACATACTGTTCTTCTGAAACAAACTGGTGGAAGAACATGATCCATTCAACATTTAATAGCCTGAAGAGGAAGAGGTTCCAAAGAACCGAACTGGTACCAGTGACTGTTCTTTTGAATTTGTACAAGGTGTTTCTCTTCTAAATACGTTTGGATGTTGTTTGGATTTCAGTTACAGCTATTTGGGAATTCAGATTTGAATCTGAAGTGATCTGAAGAACTTGCTTTAATTTCTCAAGTGTTTGATTTCAATATTAGTTGACATCTGATACCTAAAACTCTCTTGAAGCATTAGTGGTATATGCCTTTGAAGAAAATACATTGTTATCCTACTACAGCAGTAGAAATTGGGACATACATTATAGTTATGGCCTCCTCCTAGGAAATATTCAACATTCTACATTATAGCTCCATGTCTAGCATGAAACTAAGTAATCATAGTCAGATTTAGTTAGGTTGTCTGTAGGATATGATTGGTTCTTAAAAGGGAGCAGGGTTATTGTCCTAGTCTTTCCTACGTGCTAGCCACTATGTGATAATATTAATTCTTTTAAAACCTACAACAGACAAGGCCCAACTGAAAGTGTCATGGCAGCTGTTGAGTTTTGGTACATTGGAAAGTCAGGCCTGTTGTGATAGACCCTCATTTACCCTCAAAATGAAGAGAGTTTTCTAATTTTTCTAATTTAATAGATTTTTGAAGCAAATCAGTCTAATCTGCCTTTCTGGAAGATTTTTTGTAAGTATTCTTTGTGTTTTGCTGCAGTGCAAGATCTTAACTTCTAGGTGTTAGTGCTTTTTACATGATGAAAGATTTAACAGAGGTGAAAGATCTACAAGGTTTTTTATTATTCATTTGACGGTGGGGAAAAAATTGTCTTTTCATAATGTTATCCCTGCCTAAGGAGTTCAGCTAATGTCGAGTGTACACTCATTAGGAATTCTTTTGAAATTTGTCATAAAACTGCTTATTAACTATCCTTATTCACTACTCCTGAGAGAGTGCTGTGAAAAAGTTAAAGGCTTTATTATAATTTACCATTATATATGCATTAGTTACTAGACACTGAAAACCTTGTTCACCAATGGCTCCCTGCATTCTGTATTAAAGGTTATTTTGCTGGTATTACAATAATCAAGAAAGTCTAAAACTTGCACCTGCATAGGGGTGTCTCCCTGTCTTCGGAAAAATTATTGACAAGTTGGGGGGAAATACACTGTTCAGGGACTGGAATGAAAAGGAATACTGTTAAGTCAGTGAATACCAGGAGGCTTGTGGGCAAACAGAGCTCTGCCCTGGCCTTACAGTCTAGGTATGAGAGGATCGGTATTTGTAAAGAATTTTTTACTGCTCAGTTATACTATAGATAGGTCCAACTGAGTAATTAATGAATAAAGCCTCCCTTAGGAAAAATGCAATAACTAAGGAATGAACAAAAAAGGAATTCAGATTTTGGAATGAAGACTGGTTTTTGAGAATTGTATCTACCTTCCCAGTAACTTGTGAGTAAGAAAGAGCCTAAACCAATGGCAGTTGTTTAAACTTGAATTTACTGAATATTGTCTTAAAGCAAAATTGTTCCCTGTTGTATAACTTGTAGGTACAATAACAAAATCTAAGATATTAATAAATGTGACAGTGTATCCCTAAATCTGCTTCAAAAAAGAGAGTTCCAACTTTTGTTCTGTTCTAGTATTCAAAATGTGGTATTTTAATTAGTTATGCCAGCCCCTGGCATAGCGGGCAGAGCATCACATCTAAATTGCTGGGTTGGGATTGGACGTTTCCTGCAAACAAATACTGGAATTTGTTTTTATTGTCGTAGTGTGTGGGCTCAATGTTACTTTCCCTTCCAAAATGACAATAGGCTGTGAGGACCCTGTACCAAGAGAACAAAAGTCATTAATGACATACTATGGCTGCTGAATGGCCACTACAGTCTGGAAAATCTAAAAAAGTTGAGGAAAAAGTTGCTAAGTTAAATCTTTGAGTAGAGTCAATTCAATTATTGTAAAACTTGCTATTAATCATATATTTACTATCTTTTGAAATGTCTGCCAAGTTCTTTTTAATAGTTAATTTTTTGCTGTTCTGGAAAGGTATAGTCTTAACATTCTAATACTTTAGCTTTCTTTTTCTGCTAGGGGAACACCAGACATTAATGAAATGTCAATGACTTGCAGTTAAATTCTCTTTCCTAATATCTAATTAGACCTAAATGGTTGGTGAGGTTAGAGAGACTAATAAAAGGAACACAGTGAGTTCACTCTTTCAGATGGTGTTCTTGCATTTGCCAAATCAATTTAAATTATATTTATAAAGATATCTGATTCTTCTGAAGTACAGCTTTGAGTCTTTTTCAGAGTAATGGGAGATCAAATTTGGCTGGATTTTGTTTTGGTGCTGTTCGGTCAAGTTATACCTTCCTGAAGAACAATGTACCTCAAATTGGCTAGGTGAGCTGACAGAAATAAAGAAGTTTTTTCTGGTACTGTCTTGTATAACATCCATATTTTTTAAATATCCCTTTAGTTTGTAATCAAGTAGACTACTGTCAGATGACTAAAACTGATGGAAAGATTTGTAACCAAAATGAGCATTTGTTTTAACAGTCAACAAGATGAAAAAGGAGTCTGAGTGGGACACGTAAAATGACTAAGATAGGAAGCTGGCAAGGCTTTAATAGGCAGGCATTTGCCTGTGATACAGTCTGATTGCATAATTAGCAGATTTTTATTATTATGCCAACTGCTGCAATCCAATTATGTTGCAGAAATCAGACTTGTTCTAATTTCTCACAATGTCTAGAGATGCAAAGGAAGCCTCTCATTCATTCAGCCTGCTGCAGAAGTGAATACAGAGGCAGATTCCTTCCAGGAGGCCCTTAGTATGAGCTCTAGGTGCACTGCGGAGATCCGAATGTAGCTGGAGAGAATTATTCTCTTAAAGCAAGTCTTAGAGTAGAAACCTGGGATACAGAGAAGAACTCAAATTTTTTTCCCTTCCCCCACCCCCCCCCCCACCCCCCGCTGGGGTACTCATTGTTTGTTGATTGGTGATGAAATGGTGCGTTCCTTTTCATGGGGAAGATTGGTTTGGTGTTGCTGTTATTTGGTATGTTCAGCTTTGCCAATTATTCCATTTCTACTCTTACACAGTTACGTAATTTTTTTTTCCCCACATTTTATCTCTTTTCAGTGACTGTGTGCACTTCAAATGTAATAGCTTGCTGTAGGAACGATTACAGGTGCCCACAGTAGTTTGACTTCTTTTTTGGTTATTCATTTTTGAAGGATGATCTGAAACACTGAATGTCCATTCTTTCTGTTGTAAAGAAAATAATGCTATGTACTTCCCATTTTGATATGATAATTTGTCTTCTGTAAAAATTCCCCCGATTCAGTTTTTCAGGAGGTGGAACTGACATCAGTCAAATCGTGTAGATCCTTATCATTCCAGCCAGTTATGTCTACAGATTTCTGAGGTGTCTTGTGGTTTGGGATGTTTAGCAAACTGATATTTTTTATTTGCCTTTCTATAGCTGAGATGTTCATTGTCTTTTGTGGAACTGGGAATTGGATGCCAGTCTGGTCATTCAATTTTCTGTAGAAGTTTCACCCTTATGTGGCTGCTGTCTTGCTCAAAAAAACGCAGCATAATGTGCTTTGCTTCACATCTGGTTTGGATCTAGCTTGCTGCTTTGTTACTTTAATGAGAAGGGAGCTACTTCATCCAGTCTGTCTGTGGACTGTAATAAGGAATTTATATTCTCAGGTTGGATGGTTCAGGAATGCAATATATTGAGAGTTCCCCTATCTGAAATGGAATGAGAGGTCATATTTGGTATTCTAAAGGCTCCCTGAAAATACACTTCATTGCTCACGCCCTTTGGCAGATTAGAAAATGACTGAGAAATAAGCATCTGACCCTTCCTAAGTGCTGTGTTTTTCAAGTAATTTTTTGACTAGTTAATTTATTTTCCACTTATATGATTTAAGAACTATTTGCATGCCTTTGAAATGTTTTTTATATTTTACTTGTGATCATAATGTAATGATGCAGTTGTTCTATTCTAGCTGTGTTTTCTGCTGAGAATGTCATCTAGAACCTCTCAAAACCAAATCTGAGAGTTTTTGTAGTGGTTGTCAGCTCCTGCATCTTTTTTCCTAGTCATCTAGATGCACTGTGATTGAACTAATAATAACTTGAAACAGTGGTTGATACAAAGATATTCCACTAATATGAAAATCAAATGAAGAACTACTGAATAACAAAGTAGGTTCTATAACTTGGTGTATTGGCAACAGAGTTGTCTGCGATGTTTTCCACTCATTTCCAGTCACAGTCCCAAAACCACAACAGCAGCAAAGGAATCTCTACAGAAATAATTTACAGGTAACACGGATGATACGGGTTTTAACTGAGTGTCCATATATGCATGTTTTGACCACCATGTTTTGATGTCACTGCATGAAAGGTAAAGAATAAAACCTTTTTTTATATGAATTTATAGCATGTTTGAATTTGCAGGATTTCTGTCTTCAGCTTTTAATGGATGTGAGAATTTTCTTACTTTTCTAACTTTCCATGTTAGAGCAGTCTTACTGAAATCAAATTTTGAGTAAGTGGCAGAAGCATTTTTGCAAAGTATCAGAAATATTGTGGGAATGAATAAAGGCTGCAGTATTTGGCTGGGTGTTTGTGCCATATTTAATGGTGTAACTCCATTAAGTGCATTTGTAATTGTCTATAATTTTGGAATTGAACTGCATTATAGAATTAAATTCATGTCTACTGCTGCACCTTCAATGTTAGTGTACTATTACTTTGCTAAATAAAAATTTTAATAATGCTTTTAGGGGATACATTGTGTGTATAATCATGCTTTCAAGGACCACTTAGCTCCTTGTAATGGGGAGGGAAGGAATGGAGCTGGTTCAAGTCAGGATATGAAATAGTTATTTTGCTAAGAGTCATAGTTGCATGCAGGGGAGTAGTTAATAACGGGTAATGTTTCCCATCTTTTGCTCTTGCACTTTGCTTTATGATTACATGAGATCTCTGAGGAGAATCGTTACTTTCATGGCAAACATCTGAAGTACAGCTCTATGCAGAGGTAGTGAGCTAGTCAACTAAGTCATAAAAGTCTAGCACTCAGTAGCAGACAGGTACCATTTAAAAGACTAGCCAGTTTATCACAGTCTGAGCTAACTGGCATCGTTACGCTGCCAGCAGCCTCCTGGGAGCTGTGCTCCCCTCTGGTCTCAGTCGTTGTCCTTCTAGATTCTGGTTGAGCAATGGACAGAGTGATGTGAGCAAACTAGCTAATGATAACACAGGCTAGTATTGTTTTCTTGGACAAAGAAGTAATACATAGTAATATCGAAGATTTGTTGCAAGTGCTAGACTGCTATTAGAAACCCTTTTTAAGAGGAGAGGAAAAAAGCATTGCTAGGATTTTGTTCAGCATATCAGAACTTCTGCTTTTTTTTTGATTTGTAAGCCATGTCATTAAGGAAGGGCACTCTTACTCTGAAGCAGTAACATGAGATAGTGCTGCTAGAGACATGATTAAAAATGAGAAAATTAAGAGGGAGAAATTAAGGGGAAAAAATGTTTTCTGATATATTCTGGATTCATCTGCTTTAAACACAGAATCGAATTCAAACTAGCTATCATGTATAAATTCCCAGCTTGCCTAAAAAGAGTTGGAAATTTATGTAGAAGAACATAGTAAGTATTGATAACAAATTTGAGGAAGTAATAAGTAGAGCTAAAGTGATAAATTAAGGAATATCAGGCTTAGAGGTGTGTTTGAAAGCCAGTGAGGACAAATAAAATTTCACAGCAATGCAACTGGCAAAGTGGAACACAGAAATATAACTATTTCTCCCAGTGAAGGAGGAGGAAATTTGTCATTGTACAGTGCATATCTATATAACACATACAACAATTCTTGTATGGCTCAGAGAACATTGCAAGGAGAAAATACCAGTTGAATAATACAGACCTGAATCTGTTGGAAACTAAAAAAAAAAAAAAAAAAAAAAAGCTTCTGCTTTACATTTGCGGCATGTCTCCTGTTTTATGTTCAGGAATTTTTCTTTAATGCACCAAACCCCGACTTTGATTCTTCATGACCTTAACCTGTGGCAGGTTACCAGTGACACTAGCTGCATGCGGTACATAAGGATGAGGCCTAAGATTCGAGAGTTGCACAGGTCCCCGAGCGACGTGTTCCACTTGCTGTGGGAAGCACATCGTTTGGATCAAGGGGAACTTTCAGAGCGACTCACTAGACGAAATTGCTTGCTGTACTTTCATTAGCTGTCTCCTTTTGTGGAACACTGCTTGCTGATGTAGATGTAATCTGTGCATGGGTGTACACGCTGTGTCTGCATTAGCAAGTATTGCAGCTAGTTATATCGTCGGCACTTTCCAGCTCCTTGCTCTACTTTTCCCACCATTTACAAGCTCTGCTGGAGGGACACTGGCTCTTGCAGAACTTGAGCAAAGTTTTCAATGTATCTGTCGCTTAGTACCGAAAAGGGGGTGGGGTGGGGTGGGAATCTTACTGAAACTTTTAAAGTGTATTTTTTTACTCAGCCAAGTCGCTCTTGTACTGTGGCAGCTTCCCGCGTTAGAGGAAACTGATGCGGTCCATATCTGTGCAATGTTGTACTCTTGTGCCTCTCCCTCAAATCCTCAGGTTTAGCACATCACAAACATGGAGCTACCACTTTTGTTAATAAAATGATTATGTCATGCTAGAAGATGCTAAATATTAAGGCTTTCTTAGTTAAATTATTTGGGCTATTTTTTCATTCCAGCATAAATAGAGGGACTGAGATTGTGTGGTCCTCCTGGTGTGTGTGGGAAGTTTTTTAAGAGCAGTCTGGCTTTGTATTCTGACAGAGAACAATCTAAAAGCACAGCTGTTGACCCTTGTTTTCTGAATACAGAAGGGGAGCTTACCTATTGATGTATAAATCATGGAAGAGGGAGTAATTCACAGGAATACGCAAAGCTGTTGAGGTAAGGAGTCCAAGCCAATAACACTAATTGTACTTACCTTCCCCTCAAAAAACAGAGGAAAAACATAGCTATTGTTCATGTGTCTGAACTATTAAAGTTAATAACAGAGCTTAAAAGTTTGAGGGGTTTTTGCACTTGAAAACTTGTCCAAATTATTTAGTTAGTGGACTCGTACTCTGAAGTATTCTTCAGACTAAAGGAAGTTTTTGCTATGACCAGTTGTGCTGCTCTGATGGGCGTTCCCATTGATGCTAGGATTCAGAATGCAGTCATGCTGTCCCTACAGACCTGCTGCGGTCTTATCGGAAGGTTGTGTGCAATGAAACTATCTTCATGAAGGAATTGTCAGGTACAAAGCATGTTTTCTAAATAAAGCAATGATCATTTGGTACCTCCAGACCAGAAAGCCAAATGTCTATGCATCATATATGAAAGAAAATAAAATTTAAGAGAAACGGTATTATTGGAAAGACTGTCACTTCTTCCCTGGGCTACGTAGGGAATGCTGTTACTAGGGCATGTAAAAAGGCCATAGGTAATTTCTGTTGTACAGCACACATGAACTCATGTGAAAATGAATGTGTCGCCACATACTACACTATTTTGCCACATACTGGTATGTTTGGTCGTAGCAGTGTTGTGAACCTTGCTGTATTGTCACAGAAGAATTGGAAGCAATTTTTTCTGGAGGTTGTTTATACAAATTCATTTAAGGCTGTTTAGTTAATACTAGCATAAGATATCATCAGCATACTATAATTGTTTCCAAATATCAATAACCTGTGGTGAACAAAGCTTTGTTAGATACGGCCTTTACTTTTCTTTGTTTGCTCTGTTGTAGAATTAAGACTAAACATAAATGAAGTGCATTATTTCAGAATCAATATTGCTGTGGACTATGCACAGAAAACAAATAGTATCTGTCTGCCAGGGTTTGGATGGAAGACTTGAGCATGAGGTGTAGGAACAAACATTAGTAATTCATTGTATGTGTGTGTATTCTGTGTGTGTATATAATACTGAAAAATATTTTAGATGAAACCTGAAACTAGTATTTCGACAATTAAGGTTAGTTATGAGACTTAGAGTACATTTTCACAGCTGCAAACTTGTCATGGGCAAATTCAGGTCAGGTTGTGGAATTCTTTGTTTTGGGAAATACCTTTTCTGGCTTAGTCCATAAGTAGTTCTGAAAACCTCTTTCGTCTCCTGGAAAAGAAGGAATTTCATAGTCAAATCTGAGATGGAACATAATTTCAGTAGTAGATGAGAGATCTCCTATACTAGAGAATTTTGCTTGGTACTTCTTTTTCTGGGGGAAGAAAAGTATGATTGAGGTTGCAAATTCTGCTGAAATGTGCAAAAAAGAATAAACTCATAAAACATGTCATGGTGGGACCTTAGTGATCTGTTGCCAATTGCAAAATATATTTTGGAGTCATTGAGGACAGGTCCTTTGAAGAAATCAGTTTTAGAGTAGGGATAAAACATGAATGATGTGGATAGGAAGTACAAAAAAACCGAAGAATTCTGATTTATGAGAACAGAAAAGTAAAGGTGCACAGTTTCTTAAATTATTGTGTCAAAGAGTAATCATTTGTGTGTGTTATATGTCACTTCATAATTTATTGCATTGTAGAATTCATAGCAAAAAGATTCTTTGCAAAAATTATAAAATATGTTTGCAAAGTTATAAAAGGACTAAAAAGAGGGTTGCATAAACTGATGGCACCTTCTCAAAGCCTGTTGAGTGTTACTGAGCAGTCTTGTATACACAAAACTCAGCAATTAACATTTGATAGATTTCTTGAGGCAAAAAGGCTAGGAGAACATATTAAGGAAAAATGACTTTGCACATTCCCTAAACCTATTTAAATAAAATAATGTACTTGCTATTTAATGGTATTTTGAACTGTGAATATGTATAGGTTTAAAAAAACCCCTGTGTAATGTATTAGTGAATTTGCATACTGATGCAAATGAAAGATTAGTTAATGGTTGAGATTGCTTCCTAATGGGATGATTTAATCTTTTTATTGTTGAAATACATCAAGTACTAAAGATTATATGCAATAAATACTTTTAGTCCTCTTGGACCACTAGAACATCTGTAATGGCCAAGGTGCTACTTGTGGAAGCTGGGAAAAAGCCATCTTTTGTAACAGTAGGTCCTGGGTCAGGTTCAGGTCTCATACCTAGTACTTATCACCTGTAACATTTGGATACAGGGCTCTGGCTGCAATGGCTATTGTTGAACCACAGAAATTTGAAACCAACCAACTAGAAATAACAAAACATTTCATTTCCTTAGACAAATTTTGAAAAACCTAAAGCCAGTACTATTGTAATTTTCGCTCAAGTGAGGTAAGACTTGTATTCCCTTATCCATTATCTCCAGAATGGGAAAACTTGCATCATTTGGGATTTCCTTAGGTGACCAACAGTGGCAGAAATTGAATTGCAGTCATTAAAGAAAAATAGGCTTTATACTCCGTGTCCTTAGAGAGCTTAGTCATTGAGCTGGCTTTAGTTGAAACAACACAATTAGATTGCTTTTGATTTGTCCCTGCAATTTTATCACTGTCTTTACTGCATTTGCAATTCTGCTACTAAAGTCCCTGAATATATACATGAAAAGAAGCTTTTCACACAGAATGAGAAATGTTAGCTTGGGTTTTCAGAGAAAATATACCAGTAAAGCCCCTTTTTTTTCCTTAATGTGCTCTAAGTTAGGCTTTTTTTCTGCCTAATTAACTTTATTAATATTAAAGACTACAAAGTAGCACGTCCTTAATTCAGGGGATCTTAACTTTAATACTTATCTTGGGACCCAGAGGAAATGTACATTGTTGTGAATGGTCTGTCTGTGTAAAGCAAGGGAGCTGAAGTGCTATATTTACCTCATTCTTAGTAATGCTTAGGAAAACAAGTTTATCCAAGTCATAAGCCAGAAGTGAAAGAAACATCTGAAACTAGATCTGTTTCTAGTGAAACAGAAAGGAACAGATGAGGGAGAAAACTAACCCCAAGTAAATATACCTTGTTTTTCTTTTGGCTCTTTGCCACTTCTTCTGAGAAGACGACAAGCTGGACATGACAGCCACACTTTCGAGTCTGGTGTGAGAGACCCAGGAGCAGCTGATGCGAGTTGGGGAAGATGCTCTTTTCTGCAGCAGCATCTGGCTTAACGCACCTACAGCTGTGCTGCCTCGGGGGGTCTCTCTGCTTTTGTTGCTGTCACTGTTGTTGCTGCAACTTGTGCAGTTATGTCTGCAGTATGTATAAACTCGTAGGGGTGAAGCTGTGACAGCGCTGAACTCAGCATGGATAACTGCCTGAACGCGTTCTTGAACTGTTAAATTGATTTTTTGCAGCTAAGATGACCTTTCAGTTTTTGAACTGTATTTAATATGTTAAAGCTGGTTTAGGTGTTTTTAGGGACAGGACTTTGTCAACTAACATGTAGTGAATCTCTCCCATCCTTCTGCTGCCATTATCTCTTAGACCCGCTATCCTGTTTGCCAGCACCTGCAGACATCTTGGATGCTGTGGGGCATCTCAGGCAGCACTGGACGCCCGCTATGAGGTTGTTCCATCAAGCCGCAGGTGACTATTCGGAAGCGAGGTTGGGAATTTCCACTTTAGCTGAAATCACTGCAGTGATACCAGCTGTAGACATACACTGAGATTACCCACTAGTCATGTTGGTTACACTGCAGAGTACAGTTTAATTGCATCTCTGTTTTAATTATTATTCACATGCTATGTAAGGGCATCTTTTCGTACCACATATTTCTGTAAGGTCTATCTGAATAACTAATACACAGCGTATGAAAGATTCATACTGTGGACTATCTTCTAAGATACTATATAGTAATTAGGTTTTAAACATTTCTTTCTAAAACAGAAAAATAAAAAGTGATTAAAAGTATTGAGTAGATGGTTTCTAAAGGACAAATAACTGTGCAGTACTTCATAATTATTTTTAAAGATTAATGTTTTGTTTACAGTTCTCAGTTGAAACTTCTTTTCTTGGCTGGAAGAAGAAAGGGAGGGCTGCTCATTTTCTTTTATTCAGCTTGGACAAAAGCTAGAGACAACAAGCAAGGTTATTGAAACCCCCCTCTCTGAACTGAGAACAGACATTTAATGGCTGGTGAGTTGCACAAATTGTCTATCATATTATTGGAGGTAAAATCTGTAAGGACAATTCACTACCTCCTTGTTGTCTTCTCAATCACAAAAGGAGAAGACGATTCCCTTCTAGAGTCCAGTCTTGCATCTTCCAGTCTGCTGCTATCTCCTCTGCTCCCTCCTCCTTAACGAGTATGGCATTGACGTTGACCTGATGCACCCGAGCTGACAGTAGAGCATGAGTAGAGAAAGTTTCGATTTTTTTCCTATAGTTCGTGGAGAAGATATTGAAACGAAGAAGTCTCCAAAAAACTCTCTAAGACTCAGTTTGGAGTTTTAGAAAGCAGGTATTCTTTATTGCAGCGCTGGATGCACAGGGGATCGCTCCACCTAGTGTGCGCACCAACTCTCTTAACCATAGAAGTTATATACAGTTAGAGTGTACATATTCATTACATTTCCCGGAATTCATTAACATACACAAAAGTCTCAGTCCTCACACATACTTAGTTCTGGCTCCTGGCTTAAGTAGCGTAATTCTCACTAGCACCACCCTCTTATCTTATCTTATCTAGAATACTAAGTTTCAAGGCCTTTTTTATCTACTATGTGTCAGGGCGGCCCACCCACAAAGCACTCCCAACCATCTTCACCAAAGAACTGCAAATCTCCTCACTGCTCCCCTGTACCTGGTGTCACTCCCTATCAATATAAAGGGGCAGGTTTTGTGCTCAGTTACTTGTGTTTCTTCCCAGTAATCCCAGAGCCTCTTTACTATTTATAAGGTTGTTTCATTCTCTGATAGGCAGCACTCTGTCAGCTGCTAATGTCTTCAAGGTAACATGAAGTACCTTTGGTATCTTTTTTTCTTGGCTTACGGTGTGCATCTGCTAACCTATTCATATCCACTCCTCTAAAAGGCATTGTTTATTTTCTTAGCAAACCAAGTGTGTATTGAAAAAACTGAGATCTACTTTTACCCATTTTTCTATAATTTGCGATGCATAGCATATCAAACAAATGCCCAATTTTATAAAACTGTAATGTAAGTCATGCAAGTACTGGTAGAAGGCTGGACTGGAATTTTAGAGGGTCTTCAGCACATGACTGCTTTCCTGAGTGTGTCAGATTTTACTACTGGAATGCTCATTCTGGTTGCTGTTGTCTTGTTTTATTCTGAAATAGTGCTTAGTTTTTCCACATTGTTTTAAACTTGTTTCTATAATGAGGCTAAGATCTTGCACATAGATGTGTGTACCTGTATTTGTCTCTAATTAAACTTATAACTGTAGTGGAGCATAACTGAGTGTATACTACTAATTTTTTACAACTTGTGAGAATTGTACCTGCTATTTCAGTCATAGCTGGCTTAAACATATCCTGTCTTCATCCCAAAACAAGTGAGTTATTTCTTTATGCGGACTGTGAAGGCCAAATGAGATCTTGACAAACCTAGTACCACAGATTGCAGTTTTGCTGTGGGTGTTCAGAACAATCATTGTTTTTAGCTGTACACTAACTACAGCAGAATCTTTCCAGTAATTTCCAGCCCAAAGTAGTATGTAGGCACTGTGTGCAGCCATGTTTGTATGCCCTCCTGCCCCTAAAAAAAAAAAGTAATACCTTTTTTCTTATGTGGAAGTGATTTTATCCATTTGAGACAGTTATGTCCACTTCTGTATTATTCAAAGCGTTTCATGAAAGTAATCTCTTCTATTTGATGAAACTTTTTCTATAAATCTATTGCTAACAGCACACATAAGCCTTCCTTTAGTTAAGCTGGATGGATAATCCCTTAGCATTCTTCTACCATTTTGTACTCTGTCCTTCATAAAATAAAACTATTTCATTTTATATGATATCAGTTATTTCAATTGAAATTTCAATAGTTGTCATGATGATTGACCAAACAGTTGCCAATATTTTTGTTGTGGTTTAATAAGGATAGTGATTTGATAGGAGAAGCAGTCAGCTCTTGACTGGCTTTCAAACCCTCATCAATAAAGCTTCAAAAATCCCTCAGTGGATATATGGTTGAAATGTTTTTTCAAGACATAGACCCGGTGTTATAAGTTACCTGCCC
>VZTQ01008901.1:0-61952 GCA_013400755.1 Pelecanoides urinatrix | reverse complement strand
TGTTGAAGAAAAAAAAAATCAATAGTAACAATTTAAGAAGATATATTAAATTTTTAGTACAAACCATTGCAAAACTTCACTTATAACAGTCACATGTGTAAAGAGAGCAGTGTGAGCCACAAAAATACAAAGAGTTTCTAGGAAGGTTGGAGAAATAGGCCATTAGAGGCAGCTACAATAGCGTTTTACAAATACATTTGACATAAGTGGTTGGGAGGAAAAACAACTAGAGCTTCACATTCTGGTAAGATTTTTTAAATGAAATTTAGGAGATTTGTGATCATTACGGGAATGAAATTCTGGAATCACCTTACAAATAGCTCTTTGACATAGAGCTTGAAAGTTTCTGGATTTACAGAGTAGAAATCAGACTGGAATTAGAAATTAAATTATGGAATATTTAGAGAATTTGAGTTCATGATTTGCCATTCTTGACGGTGTTTCTTGCACTTCATTTCTACAGCATTCAGCCTGGGTTTTCAACGCCACCTGTTTGACTTTACAGGCAGCCTCCTGCACCTTCATAGCAAGTATTGACTAAAATATTCTGCTCTCCTGGTAAGTGCAGCATCTCATACATCCTATGAGAAAAATTTAAGAAAATTCTGCCCTAAATGTCTTCTAACACAATGAAAGGCTCTCTTAAACAGACATCAAGATGAAAAAGTAATAATGATAATTATCATGTAAGTATGACAGAGTTGCAGAATGAAGTACAAACATGAAACTTAATTTGATCACAAGCACTTCTTGAAGGTGATTATTTATATAATACACATATATTCTTAACTTCGTAATAAAGTTTCCTATAAAATTAAAGTAGAGTTTCAAATCACAATACTCTTCCTTTATTTCTCTCTCCTGCAAGCCTTCTACAAATCATCTCAATAAAGATTAAATAACTCTCTCTTGTAAGATTCAGATTTCCATTGCTTTATGCACAGAAATACAGATGGGTGCTTTTTTTTTTCAAATCAATATTACAAGAAAAATGCCATAATTACAGTATAAGATATGAAGAAGAACACACAAGAGCTTGTTTTTATTTATTATATTACTGAAGAAAAAGACAAGCAAGAAGAATGAAAACAAGTACAAAAACCTGTGCAGAAAAAGCTGTAGAGAACAGGATCAATAAGTAAAAATACAGACATCTGCCTCCCCACTATAATAACTACTGTGAAAGACACCTTTATTATTTAATTGCATAAAGTTGTTTTTGTCCTTTTTCTATGAAAATACTAAAAAAAATGCCATCTAGAACTAGACTTAAATAGCATGCTCACATTTGGTAAAGGAAGATCAATTTTACCATGTCTATGTCGTTAGATCATAGTACATGACAGTTATATCTGTAACTATGAGGAATAACACAACATTTGTAGTTGGTGTAATTGAAAAACATCAAACACAATGGCCCTTCTACATAGCACGTGATATATTCACAGCAGCCCAAAGGAAGCAAGTACTCAAATATGTTGCTGTGTTATCTCAGTCACTCAGACTTTTTTTAAAACAAGTGTTCCATAAATATTACACACTTGCAAAGAATGTGTCAAACATGTTTGAATATATGCCCATTGATTTGATTATGTCTTTTGTTGTAATATTTGAAACCAAAATCAGTGTTTGCCAAAATATGAGTTGATTTAAAGACATCCGCACTTCAGCACAACAAATGGGATAAGGAGCTGGAAGGATGGAACCTAAATTCGTGTATGAAAAATGAATCCTGGACATGAGAAGATGTAATAAAAATCAGCTCTAAAGATAAAAAAGTGTTGTTAAAGGGTAAAAATTGCTAATGAGACCATTATCCCTCTGTCAGAGGCCAAAGTGTATGGGGTGAGTGTCCTTTTTACCTGCTTTTTAATAACTACTGTCTTCTGATCTTCACATTGTGATAGATATATAAACTTATAGCGTTTATTTTTCTTGAGGGGATGGTATTCTTGAGTTCCTCCAGAAAGTCTCTGGCAGAAAATAAAACCTGGCCTGCTAAAGATTTAAAGCTGGTAGCCAATGGTCTTACATCCAGCCTAAAAGGAGGGTAAATAACAGGAGAAATGGGGGCATCAGGAACTGAAGACAACAGAACAATGATGTCAAAATGAAAACCTTCTCAAGAAAGTGACAGTGTTAAGATGAAGTACGTTGAGCACTTTTAGCACAATTTTTCAGTTCCCAATGTTGCAAGCCCTGCTTGGCTTCAGTCTCTTCAATGATACTGAAAAATAAGAGTATGACTTTGGAAATACACACTAATGAAGTCCACGTGCACTACTACCAATGCTATTTTGGCTTCCTTGTCAGAGGAAAATGTAAGTTTTCTAGGCATTTCATCCCTATGGTTCTCATTAAAGTCAATGGAAGTATCTTTCAATCCCATGAAACCATTATGAAAACTGATCTCTTCATCTATTGCAATTACAGGATTGCAACTGGCACTCGTTAGCTATTCAGCTTGGTCTACAGTGTAAGAAGTTCTTGGAAGTTTATTTTATGGTAATGAAATCAGTTTAGCTATTTAAATGCTGAAAGTAGAGGTCAGCCAAGTTGCACTGTGTCCCATCTGTTGTGTTAAAATTACATGCCAAGATAGTTTTCAACGCACATAAGATAGAAACAGGAGCATGTTTGACAGACACCGCAGATTAAAATAAGCTCAGAGAGCTCAAACAGGTTAAGATTCAACGGATCACAGGCAGTGGCTGCAAGGTATAATCTTTTGCTGCAGCTTCAAAGAAAATATTAAAGACACATACCTTCAGCCTGCATGAGGTGGGAAATGTTGATGCACCCCTTAGACACACAGGCCACTGGTTGTCTTACTTTCAAAGAGACTTGATAGTGTAGTGCTATTACACGGGAAGAATTTGATGCAAATGAAGCATTCTGGGCTTTCACAAGAAGGTAATTACAAGAACATAACATCCTCACTGCAAGTAACTGAGGGCAGTATTAGAAGTACACCACAGGCAATAGCAGTGATTTCTGTAGTAAAAATATTTTACCACAGATGTGACTTTTGTCATTACAGATAGAGGTTCACCATACATAACTCAACATTAGCTGTATAAAAGGCATTTATTGCCACCTAATTGTCTAGGGTCTCTACAGAGTTGCACAAGAGAAAGGTATCTTCAGAGTCAATGCATCCCACGTATTTTGACTGATAGCCCTGCTTTGGGATGGCAAGAAACACCTTTTAGAAGTACATGTCTCTACAGTGATGACCCAGAGGGTGTAGACAATAGCCACCTAAAAGGCTAAAAGATTAGTCTAAGGCAAAAGTTAGGCAAAATGAATTTCATCTTGTATGTTAGAAAGGCTCTAGCTATTTAAAATTAATCTTGGAAGTATACTATGTTTACTTTTACTGGCTTATATATAGTAAAGTGTAGGCTGTATCTAATGGCTTCTAAATGCTCGAAATTTTTTGCTCACTTGTATCTAGTTTACTATTTTAAGTGATATGTAAATAAGAAGTCAACCAAAATTCAAAAGATAGTATGGTTAAAATCTAGAAATTGGAACACTGAGTGTGAAAGTCTTAGTGATAAACCACTGATAGAAATCACACTGACCAGATTATTTTTCTAGATCTGCTACAGGTCCACTAATACACTCTGGGCAAGTCATTTCACCTTTTAGGATGCCACCTAGAAAGTGGAGGTAATATTAATGATTAAATTTAAAAAGCATTTTGAGGTCAACAACAACAACAAAAAAATCTCATGTAAGACAGACTTTTGGTGCTCTTGAGCACTAAAAGGTGTTTGAGGCAGGAAGCATCACCCAAATCCTACGATAATCTGAGCTGTTGTAGTTCTAAGTTCAGTCAAGTTAGAAGTCTTGGTTGATGGAGACTGACATTGCGCCTGTGAAGATGGAGGAATACTTATCATTTTACACCAACTGAGCATCTGGGTTTACATGTTTACTTACGGCTGACAAAATGCCAAACATTTTTGTGTTAAACATTACAAAATGAGAAAGACTAAAAGTGGTTATTCTCCTCTTTTGAAGATGTGGGAAATAATTCTGCTCTAAAAGTGAAAAGTCTTTATGAAGGTAAAAAAGGCAGGTAAAAACAAGGAATGATATATTCAGCAAAAATATTGAGGAAGAAGTTTTTGTATTTGTAACTCTTATGCATAAAAATGATGAATCATTCTAATGATTGCTACCAAATTTGGGTATATTTAAATAACACCTCATTCATTTGCAAATCAGCAAATTCAAAAATGAGGAAAGAGATGCAAGTTTCTCAGCAGAATTTGGAGTTTTACTAAAAATAAAACTAAAGTGAAAGATGATTTTTGGCCATGATATGGACGAGAAAGAAGGTAAATTCTGCAGAAAATGGCAAAGACAGAAAGATGTAAGGTAAGACTTAAGGTAAAACTGTACTTGCACATTGCACTCCAGAGCTCCTACTGCTTTCTGGCTTTTTGCCATCTCATTCTCTGTACATCATTTCAGATGGGAAAACTGCTATCAGCGACTTTCAGAAATGAAAATATATGGTGTGACTCAGAAGTTCCTCTCTAATCCAAAAAGAGATGGAGAGGAGAAAAAACAGACTTTTACCTGGGGCAGGGGGTGTGGAAATAATGAATTCTAGAATATTATAGTACATTTGAAAGATTCATTAACCTAAGTTTTTAATTGAGCAGACAGTAAATAAAAGACTGTCTGAAAATAATCAGATTAAATTAATGATTTATGGCCCTAATGCTTTTATCTGTTAGGTTTTTGAAAATCATGTGTCACAAATTAATATAATTAATATTTTGCACTGATGTAGAACTTTTTGTATAAGGTTGTCAGTGATCTATTCATGCTATCTAGATTTACCATTATTCAATGAAACAGGCAAAGATTACAGTAATATGAGATATTGGTGTGCAACACGAGGTACAGAATTTGATCTCCTCTTGCTTTCTCTTATACAGACTGTAAATAAGAAATGTTATAGCTTCCTACTTGTGTTATTTAAATGTTTGACTTTCTTTAAACCAGCAGATGTCAAGGTAACTCAGTGATTAGTTCCAATATTATGTATGACTGGAGGCTTAATATCATACAATATTTTAAGTACAGTGGTCAGTAGCGGCAACTGCTACCATTTCTGGTGTACACTTCAATTTTCATAACTTAAACCCACAAAATTACCAAACATTCTTTTAATAAAAGGGATGTCCCATGATATTGTTATTGTCTGAGAGGGACAACACAAAGCCTCAGCTATTTTCCTCTCCTACATAAACTCTACTCAGCTATATTGGCATCCCAGCAAAAATAACTATCCCACTGAGGAAGTTACACTCTGAGTCAAATGAGATATCATTGCTTCTTTCTCATTTTCCCCTCACCTATCTAAAAAATTCTGTATGTTAATTTCCTTGTTCTTTTGTTAATATACATTGCCAAGTGCCTTCATCTTCTTCTGACATTATGGCAATAGCGTCTTTTGCAACAAAGACACCCATGGGACTTTTCAGTCATGTCACAAACAGCTCTTAACTGTTTCCTTGGGCATAGTAAAATTTACAAATCTGTTTAAACTATAGAACAGTATGCATTGTGTGTTGGAAAGGTAACAGCTGCTACGCACTCTCCATATCTATGAGTAAGAATTGTACTTATTTTCATTACAAGTAAAAGAAAAACTTGAGTCATTTAATTGGTACCTCAAAAGATATGACTATGGAATAACACACTATAAGGAGACAGTTAACACCACCATTTTTGACCCAATGATAAAAGTTTCTCATTAAAAAGCAATGACTTGACTTTCTCACCTAGGTATAATGACTCAGACATTAGGGTGATACTATTAGCCTGCAAATCACTCATTTTTTAGAATCAGGACCTCTATTCCACAATCCGTTTGACTGCAAGAAGCATAGGCATTGTATAAAATCTTGACTTTTCCTCCCTTCTCTGTCTTGTACTTTCAAGCATAACGTATTGTAAAGAGATTAAGTCTTACAGAACCTCTTTTCCTGGAAGTCTTGGAACCAATTCAGGATCATCAAAACACAATTTTACCTGGAGTTTTACAACCTGTGTACTGTAAAACTAAACTTACTGTTGAGATTACACTTTCATGCTAAAATCCTTTTCTTGGCTACTTATAAGTTTCTTAAGAAGTTGTCCTCAGGCTGAAGTTCCTCATGCTTGCTCTGAAGCCATTAGGAAAAGCTGGAACTTTGAAAAAAATCCACAACATTATTTTATTTGATTTTCAGAACTCTGAACTTGGAAATAAAGTAATAAAACTAATGATTTTTCATGCTAAGCTATGAAGTCAGTCTTCCTTTATTATCATCAATATCTCAAAGGATTTTCTACTGAAACGTGATCCACAGGTTTGTTATGTTTTTCTAACAGAGTAGTGAGGTGGTTGGTTTTTTATTTGGAAACTTATCTCCAAATTAAAGTATAAAAACCAGTTTCAAACAGTAAGGAAATTTATTAGGATTATAGTATTTTACTCAGTAATATCTAGTTATTTTCTGAATTAGTTTATTATTATATTTAACTAATGAGGTATAGCAGCGTTGCAGTACTATAGGTTTTCCAATGTCTCTTTTCCTTCATCACTGAGCTCAGGTTTTTACCTAGGAAGATTATGACCAAGAATAGTTACTTTCTGGATCTACATGAAATGTTGAATACTCTTGTTGAATCCACGGGTTGCCAACAAGTAAAAAAATAAAAAAAGTAAACTCTTAAAAAATCTACTCCCATGCATACTTGACATTCAGCAGCAGCATTACAAGCATATATAAGTAACTTCAGTGAAAATTCACCCTAAAACTTTCTCTTCCCCCAATAGCCCTCCCTTATTCTCACAGCCTGCTCTGTGTCCATTCATAGCACCACCCTGATTCTGTTACTGTTTTCCTCATGCAGTTCTGTAGAAAAAGCTTCCAGCAAGAGATGTAAATTTTGTCCAAACAACAACTGTCCTGGGGGAAACAAAGACGTGGTTTATCTAACTCTGGTGGTAGTCTTGAGGATCTATTTTGACAGAAAAATATTTTAAAGCTGCACAGGCCATCCAAGGCTTAGACTATAGTTGTGAAAACACAATAACAACAGTTATTGAACTTATCTAAAATGGCAAAAAGTGCATTTCATTACTGAAAACACCTGGAATTTCAGGAAAAGACACAAAACATATTGATGTGGCAAGACCTTTTTCATTCGAGTAAAGCCACAAAACACTACACCTACAGGCATTACTTCCATTTAGGAAATGCCAAGAAAAAGTAGGACATTTTATGTCTGTACATAGACATACTAGTGAAATTGCTGAAAAAGCAGGCAGTATAGCGATAAGTCACACAGGTAATTAAACTTTTGGAAAAAAAAATGGCTTATAGGAAGAAACCAAAGGACCTCATTTAACAGCCTAAAGTTTGTGAGTTGTTGGATCAAAATTTGCAAGTACCTATGTGGAGAACAGATTTATTATAAGAATGGTCCTTCTTAATAAAGGTGCAGATAAGATGCGAAACATTCTTAATGAATGATGACCTATAGGAAATCAGATAACAGAACCAGCACAGCACTAGCTTTATGTCTACAGTCCCAAAGCTAGAGATGCAATCAAGATGACATGGAGATTCCATCATTACCCACAGGTTGCTAACTTTATGTAGCATTTGCTTATTATGTACATTACAGAAAGATGGATGAACAAAGAAAATTATCCTTCAACCCTTTTGGTGTTGCTATGAGATGTAGCAGCTTAGCAATGTAAGAATAAAGGAAAGGGACAAATTAATAGAAAGTGATTACTGAAGATAATGCCAATAGTCTCACAGATTCTGGCATGCTTGTTTACCAGGGTATTTATTAGTGGGAAGAAATTTTGGAAACAGGACTATATTGCCAAAGAAGATAATGAAGTTCGTCCCCTTTCAGCCACCCTGAATTCCCGGGTTTCATCAGAAAACTAAGGGCAGATGTTGAGTGACCAGCATCCAGGGCCTTCAGCATCTGCTGTTGCCAAGTCCTCCATTGCTAAATTGTTTAATTTCACCCATGTTTCCATGTTAACAATGCAGCCTGCAGATCATAGACAGGTTTTGCAACTGCTTCCTCCTACAGCTGACTTTGTAAGCCTCAGAGCTGGATCCATATTGCCTGAAGGCAGAGACGGCTTTGGGATGAAAGCAATCTTGAAAATGTAGACATTGATTATTTAACTCCTTTAATAACCTATCTTCTTCAAGGACAGGTACAGAAGAGGCTCAAAAAGTCAGAAAGCAGCAGTTATTTCTGTGCCTCACCTTTTCTGTAAGGCAATTTGATTTCATTTCAGTGTTAATCTAGAAACCAGAAGACAAAACTGGCATAGATCCCAGAGGACTACCAATATCCAGTGGCTAATGTACATAAAAAAGCCAGCGTAAAGAGCTCACCAATGACACAGCATTACCGGAAAGTTTTATCCTGAAAGACTTTGAGTTCACTTTGCCTCAATGACATATACACCTCCAAGGTAAAGAAGTGGACTAACTAGATCTGGCTGCAGCAGGGACTCAGAAGAAATAAATGCGAAGAGTTCAAGCTTTTCATGCTTTCACGGCAGATAATTGGAGTCATGGTTTTAGCTATCGTCAATATACTCATGATGTTTACTAGGAATTAAGAACATCTGTTGCCCATGCAGGGAAGAAAGGCCTGAGATGGAAATTAAAACTAAAATGAGCAGATGAAACACTAGGACACAGAGGTAGCCCACAGCTTTAATTTCAAATAAAATCTCTCAACTTGAAGGGCTTGAATTAAACTAACCTATGACTTTCTTAACACTCCTTGATTAGAACCAAGGATTACTATCTTCTAAATATTATTTCTTAACTATCTTAATGTCAACTAAAAGAAAAATACAAGAATAAAAGCTGATCAGTCTGTAAGAGGAAACCCAGATATGTACACATTTTTCATGACAGAAGTTGGATACAGAAGCTATGAAAGAATATGGACACTTTTTCTTCATTACTAGAAGCAAACAGCCACTTCCACACTCTGATAATGCAGTGATGTGCACTTAAATAAAAAAAGAATAGAAAATTTCAAGTATGGACAGTATTTGTGAAATATATCAGCAGGAACACTCTTTGTTCATTGAACTAAAGTTTCAGAAATAAACAAGCCAAATTTTTTCCTTTTAGACTTGTTACTCTGAATTTTGTCTATCTTAAATGAAAATCCAACTCAGTTCATGAACTTATAGAACATTTACAAAAGCACAAACAAAACATTGTTATATATTCCTTACGAAGATCACTAGTACCTCCTGAAAGTGAGCTAGAGTGCCACACTGTAAATTGTCAGAGCTCCATCGATCTCAAGTGCATTGCAGATGTACACAAAAGATCTTCACTCCCTAAGAGAAAGTCTAGCTTTGTGTTTCTTAGGGACCAAATACGCTGTATGCTTTTCTGAGAGATATTTCTGGAATGAAAAAATACTGAGTTGGATATTAGTTCTCTTACCACTGATGTAAATCTAGATTAAATTCACTGTCGAACACCATGGCAAAAATTTCTTTCACATTTTTTCCTCTCTCCCCTTATTACCAAATCAAGCAAGCAGGGGTCATTGAGCAGGTCCAATTGCTTGTTTTATGTGCTGTGCACAGTAGCAGTGTTTGTTTTTTTTTTTTTCTCTCTCCTGTCTTCAGTGTGCAAGCCTGTTTCCACATTTATGATGGGAAAACATAAAATCATTCTGAATTAGGGAGCTACAAATAATACAGTTCTTGGAAAACAAAGGGTAGCCTGCATCATGTCTTATAAAGAAGTTTAAACACTAACTTTTTTTTTCCCCTTGACCTTGCAAAATAAAAAAAACAAACCCCTAAACTCCCAAAAGTAACCCCAGTATCGTCTTCAAAGTGGCAATTACATGGTCAGGAGGAAGTTAATAAAGACTCCTGCAAGCCTAACGGACAAAGAGTCTATAAACAGAAATGCTGCTGTTAGGTTTCATCTGCTACAAATTACTATCCAACCTTGTGATGCTATTGATTGCTTGCACTGTATCAAATTTTAATCACCATAAACCATTGCCTAACACAGTTCTTCCACTAGCCAAGTGTTCTTAGAAGATAACTTTGATATTTTGGGTGTCTCCAGAAATCTTTAACTTTGTACGAGATGAAACTGATAGATACATGTAGGCTGCACAAAATTCTTCATAGAAAATAATTCATGCAAAATAGGTAAAGCACTGTCTTAAAAAACTTATTTTTAGCTGTTTCAAATTTGGTGCTGCATCAGTTCATGCTAAAGAACAGAAACCCCCTTCATCCAATTTTTTTTTTTTAAATAAGTTTCAAGGAAGAATAATGCAACTGGATTTAACTCTTGTAAATGTTCACTGATCACCAAATGGTGAAGTCATTCCACAAAAATATTAAAAACCCCCAACACTTAAATCATTAGTAGAACTCTCTTGGACCTCCATTTTCATTTTCCATTCCTTGTGAGGATGGAAAGCCTAATCCAATCCACTAATTTAACTAGAAGGTCCTATAATCTGAATTTTCACAGTTGTTAATTAAGCTTTAAACATGTTGATGTTTCCTATTGAAAGCAACTAAACAGCTTGCTATCATGGCTCTTAAGAGTTTACTGGATGCTAAAGTTCATCTCCTAGGAAAACTGGTTGGATTTAATAATTTAATTTTGCAAGAAACAGTCCAGAGGACTAACAGTTAAACCAAAGAAGCTTTACTACACAGAATAATAAAAATTAATTAGCTGCCATATAGTGCTTTGATAGATGCATTGAAAAAATCTGAGCTGATTTATCAGTCAAGTGCCTTTGTGTGGTAGGTATTAGAATTACCTGTCATTAACCTTATGCTACAAATGAAGGTGCCTGGATACAGAAGTTAAATGACTTCCCAAGGTCACATTTGAAGCTGGCAATACAACTCAGGCATTTACTGACTTTCAATCATTAGAGACAATTTTTTAAAAAACATTAAAGGGATTCATGAGGTAAAGATCATGACCTGGAAAGGCACCATCACTTGCCTAACTTCATTTTCAGAAGGCAGAAAAGTTGAGAGATGACTGCTGAAATATGATTTGAAGAGAAGGAGTTAGTCAACCAAGCCTGGAATGGTACCATCCAAACTCCGTTTTATTTTATTATTATTTTTTACCCCAAGTATCTGTATGACAATTTGAGTCATTTTGGATGATTCACATTCTTGAGGTGCTCTGCCTTCTTGGACTCTGGAGAGAGCCTGAGACAAGAAGGCTTCTAAACAAAGGTATGACAGATAAAGTGCCTCAAGTTTCACGGGATGACACCTTACTCTGGGTTTCCAACATAACCCATAGACAGAACTGGTTGTCAGTGAATGTCTAGAAGAATGTGGTTATTATTCTCAAATGAGGATATCATAGCAAGTCAAGTGAAAAGCAAGAGACAAAATGTTATGATAAAAGGCGGGGAAGGGAAAACACATAAATAATGAAAGCAGCTCTTAAGAGAAGATTTAAATATTCTGCAATGTGGACCATAAAAGAAAGTTAACTTCCACAAGCCTCATTCTTACAACATATATTTTTTAAAATATATTGACTATGCAAAGAAAATTTTGCCATTTATATTCATCCTATATCAAGAAATGTATTTTCTTTTCTCAGAATGGCAAAATGTAGCTTTTACATAAAGAAGTATTAAAACATAGGTTATTTTTCCTGACCTTTTGATAGACTTTCTATTGAGCTTGGTAAGACATCCAAGAAATTCAGATTCTGATTTTAAAATAAATGATTAATATTATAGAGTTTTTACAGTATTGGATTTGCAGTGCCAAATTCTTCTAACATAAGCAAGTGTAACTCCACATACTTCAGTGGAACTGTGTTTGCATATATTACCAAGCAATTCTGGCCCTGTGCCTGGGAAAGGATCTTACATTCCATAGTCACTTGATTATGTCTCATCTTTAAGCCACATTTTACTATTTGCAAAATACTTGACCCACAAAACCACAGAAGCCCTTCTGCTAAGATACCATTGTGCATCATTAAGTAAAAATGATGAAACTATTTTAAGTGCAAAAATCTAGTGTACAAGGGATGTAAATCTATTCTAAATATTTATTTTCTCATGCAGTCTGGTGAACCTGAAACTTGGGTTTCAAAATTCCACTTGCACTAGAAATTAGTCTCTTCAAGATATGTTATTACCCAAAACAGAAGGAATCCCTACAAATAAAAGACTAAGATCCATCTAAAAGAACCCATCCTTGGAAAAGAGTAAGGATGGATCCACAGGCTAGTACCAGATGTCAGAGCATTGAAGAATCAATTAAGGATCTGCTTGTAATATTCTGGAACAACCTAAATGGAATAAAATATTAGGTATTAAGGCCAAAACATCTATTGTTACTATCATCGTTGTTTTATTGATGGGGTACCTATAGATGACCACATCATGTTCAAAATCAGTGACTAAACTAGAGTTTGGTCTAGAGTACAAATCTAACAATGTTAGGCTTGTAAAACCAAAGCTGGATAACTATAATCACTGTCTTGTTGGATTTCTTCCAGTTGAAGTTTTTGGCGTTTTTTTGGGGAGGTGGAGGGGTGGTTGTTTTTCTAAACTATACCTTTAAAAGATAGAAGAAGCCCCTGGGGAGCGTTAGCGACCGGGAGCACCACCAACAGGGCGGGCAAACAGGGCCTGGCGCGGCAGCTGGCGGGGCAGGAAGGGCGCTGAAGCTCTGCCAGCTCGGCCAGGGAGCAATGGTATCGGCCCGGCAGGAAGCCGTGGCCTCTCTCAGCCCTGCACCCACCACGACTGACGCAGCTTCCCAGACAGGGCTCCGGCGGGAGCAGCCGCCGCCCAGGTGCCGGGCTGCGCCCTGCTCTCACGCCAGCCCCGGCCGGCAGCAGGGAGCCCACCTGCGGGAGCTGCGCCCGGGCAGAGGAGCTCCTCCGCTTAGTGACGGAGTCCGGGCGGAGGAGAGTGGGCTGAGGAGTATCAGGGAGTCCGAGAGAGAGATAGACTACTGGAACGGCACCCTACCTTCCCTGGGACAGGCCCCACAGGCAGACAGGACGCATGACACAGAGGATTCCCTATCCTCTCTCCGCCTGGCTGAACACAGTGACTTGAGGGACAGGGGGCAATGGCGACAAGTTTCTGCCCCGCGCAGCAGGCGCGTCCCCTCCGTGACTACCCCACCGCCCCAGGTGCCCTTGCGTAACAGGTACGAGGCTCTGCAAGTGGAACTGAACAATAATGAGGACGGTGGTTCATCCAGCTTGGAGGTGTTGCTGAGGTAACATCGGCCTATGCTCTGCACCAAAACTGCTGCCATAAAGAAAAAGAAAATCAGGCCATTGTTTAAAGGAGACTCCCTTCTGAAGGGAACACAAGGCCCAATGCACAGACTGGACCCATTTAGGGAAGTCTGCTGCCTCCCTGGGGCCCGGGTTAAAGATGTGAAGAGAAAGCTTCCTACCCTGGTATGGCCCTCAGATTATTATCCACTATTCATTTTTCAGGTAGGCAGCAATGAAGTTGCAAGTAGAAGTCCAAGGGCAATCAAGAGAGACTTCAGGGCCTTGGGACGGCTAGTTAAGGGATCAGGAGCACAAGTAGTGTTCTCCTCTATCCTCCAGTTGCAGGGAATGATGAGGGAAGAAACAGGAGGAGCCAGCAGATCAATACCTGGCTCCAAGCCTGGTGTCACCAGCAGAAATTTGGGTTTTTTGATCATGGGTCAGTTTACACAACACCAGGCCTGCTGGCGACAGATGGGGTACACCTGTCTCAAAGGGGGAAAAGGATCTTTGCTCAGGAGTTCGCAGGGCTCATTGAAAGAGCTTTAAACTAGATTTGAAAGGGATAAAACCAGGCTCACCAGAGATAAACCTGGTGGCAAAACGCCAATGTTTGAGGGTCGGTGTGCTAGCGAGGTCCTTCGGTCTGCCGTCTCAGTAGAGGTAGGCCATGGAGATCCATGTGACAGCAAAGACGCAAGGGTTATTGATGTGTTAGAAGCCACAGAAGCACCTGAGAATGGTCACATAGGGATTAGGACTTCTGCCCCCAACAAGGTGGTGGGATCAATAGCCCAACTGAAGTGCATCTACACCGATGCACACAGCATGGGCAGCAAACAGGAGGAGCTGGAAGCCATTGTGCAGCAGGAAAACTATGATACAGTTGCCATCATGGAAACGTGGTGGGATGACTCGCACAACTGGAGTGCTGCAATGGATGGCTATAAAGTCTTCAAAAGGGATAGGCAAGGAAGGAGAGCTGGTGGGGTAGCCCTGTGTGTTAGGGAGTGTTTTGATTGTCTAGAGATTAATGATGGTGATGATAGGGTTGAGTGTTTATGGGTAAGAATCAGGGGGAGTCCAACAAGGCAGATATCATGGTGGGAGTCTGTTACAGACAACCCACCCAGGATGAAGAGGCAGACTAAATATTCTATAAGCAGCAGGGAGAAGTCTCACAATCGCTAGCCCTTGTTCTTGTGGGGGGCTTCAACTTACCAGATGTCTGCCGGAAATACAATACAGCAGAGAGGAAACAGTCTAGGAGGTTCCTGGAGTGTGTGGAAGAGAACTTCCTGACACAGATGGGGAGTGAGCCAACTGGGGAAGGCCCCTAGTTGTCAAGCCTTGGAACAGGCTGCCCAGAGAAGTGGTTGAGTCACCATCCCTGGAGGTATCTAAAAGACTTGTAGATGAGGTGCTTAGGGAAATGGTTTAGTGTTGGACTTGGCAGTGCTAGGTTAACGGTTGGACTTGATGATCTTAAAGGTCTTTTCCAACCTAAACAATTCTATGATTCTGTGATGCAAAGGGGCTACATATTCCTCAAAATAATGCTAGTACAGAGAAGTCAATAATGTCACATAATAATATCAAGCAAATCACTAAGTTATATTTGTCTTCAAGAAATACAAGCATTTTTCAGAGTTCTTGATCTGTTAACGGGCAAACTGAGATGAACATTATCATTATTTTATTAAAAGTCCATTCAATGAGCATCCAGGTTTCGATCATTACGTTTTATACTCCTCAAGGTAGAATAGAGCTATTTCAATATCATCCCTGAAGACTTGAAATTATCATTGGACTTTACGAAGTAGGTCTCTTCAGAAAGAGAAGATATTATATATATATGTTATACAGACCTTTCAAGAGTAAATATGGTCTTAAGGCTATGCCTTCTCTATATGTCCTTTTCCCTATTTTAGTTCAGCATGATAAGCTCTTAAGTCTAGAGCAGCCTTTGGCCAGTACCACACAGTATTGTGAAGCACCTATTTGCTTTTTACTTATTAGAAATTAAGATCTATCGTACTGTTAGTAAAGCTGAAATTAAATGTACTTCTTTTTGCTCATGACTTTTGACAAAATACTGGAAATACCATTTTTAACATGCTCAATTTATTTAATGAACTACTTAAGTACAGCACATGCTCCTCTCTGCCAGTTATCCAGACATTTGCTGTGCAATCACCAGGATAAAGTTGACCAAAGCTACTGAAACCTGTATTACAGAAATGCTACGTCTAACATTTCAGCCAGCATATAATTTTTCTTAGATGGAAATCTAGCTGTGTCAATAAGGTCACTTACCTCAACTAACTTGTTGGCATGTTCACGGAAGACCTGAGCATACTCCTTCACTTCTTTCTCATTACCGCTTTTTGCAGCCTCAATGAGAACCAGTAATGGGACATTGGTCTCCAGGAATGAATCTGATATATGATCCATTACTGCCTTCCGTAGCTGTGACAAAAGAAAGCAGACCAGTAAATAAAAGGAGAATTATCAATATACATTCCCACTGTATTCATTGGCTACCTATATTTAAGCATTGATGTTGCGTCTCACAACATTGTATGGGAGTTTAGGTTCTTTCTTTCTTTCTTCCAAGTTACGTATTTGCAGCAAGCATACAGATATCAAACTCTTAAGGGCCTAGCTCTGCAAAACTCTCCTGAGATTCATGCCGACTCACACATCTAATCCTACTGAACTGAATGGATCTATATAGGACGATGGTGATTACCCACATAATACATTGCAAATTGATGAGAATCGAAAGCTGCATGCTACTTTAAAAAACAGTTCAGCTCACTTAAAAGCCAAATATGGATTAAGGAGCTTAACTTCAAGCAACCATTAAAAATATTAGCCTGAATATTTCTAAGCCTTCTCTAATTCCTGCACTGAATTGTATTCTACACAATAATGAATATTCGTTTAGCACATGCCTTGTGCTTCATATTCTCTTTCAAATACCTGCAACAGGTATAAACAGAAAACCCTTCTAAGCATTTTCTGGGCGGATTAGAAAACATACTACAATTTATTGCAAAGGAAAAAAAAAACACCCTACAAGTTACTGAAGATTAAACACCTGTTATTTCATAAAACATCTGTTTGAAACAATATTACTGTAAGAACGATGTCACTAACTTCTTCTCTACCTTGCTAATAACCACTAATTAATGTCAAACTTCACTAAAATTTGAAAGACAGCCAGAAAGATGACTGAAATCTTAAGTAATTCTTCCTGGAAGCTTAATTGCTCTATAGGAGTATGGATCAGAAACATTTTTAGCATGTTTTCTCCAGCTTTTTGGTTGTTAAGAATGAAAAAACTGTGGACTCAAACACAAGCTGGGAGCTATTCAGCCTGGAGGTCTGGCTAGCCATTAGTCTGCTTAAATCATGTATTTTTAGTTAGATGAAACATCAGGAAAGGTAATTTTCTCTATTTTGCAGTCCAGACAAGAAAGCTCTAGCTAGGCAAGGTGTCATCAAAACACCCAATCATACTGAAAACTGGTATATTGTTAGGCACTGTAAACACAGTAAAAACACTTGTAAAAACCAAGATTCATTTGCTGTTTGACAGCAGCAATTGTCAGCTGTATTTGAATAAGGAGGAAGCTAACGTTGACTATTTCCATTCAATCCCCAAGCGGTGCAGTAAAAACAAGCAAAGCAAAATAGCATATATGTGTTTGCATGAGGTATTGCTTTTATTTCTATTACAACTAAAGCAGCCGAAGTATTAAGAACAGCAATTCTTGATTCCCCTTAAAAATTAATTCTATTCAGATTCTACCTTGGAAGCTACTTTTCCACTTCCAAAATGATTAAAGGCACTCAGAATAGCTAACACAGTAATATATACAAATGGGGGTGGGGTGAGGGGTGGGGGAAGGACAAAAAAAGAGAAGAAGAATATATCAAAGAGACCTGCCAACAGTTAGGAAGCTGGTGTGTACTTTCTGCTACCTATCACATTGTTATCTTGTACTCTTTCATTTTTTGTCTCATCAATCTGCTGATATGCACTTGCTGACTCTTGTTTTATTCTTATATTGAAAGTTCTTTCAGGCTGTCCATTGGGTCTGGTTGCACCGCATCTTATACAACGAGATCCTGATCCATGAATAGTTTTCATAGGTACCGTTTCAATACGAAGATATTAACACTGATATTGCTCCACATATATCAAAGCATTGGGAAAAAAGAAAAAATACACTAAGATGTTAAGTGTCAGAGAATAGTGCACCAGCATAGCACTCTGCATTATATGGCGGATAGATTTCCAATCACTATGTACATCAATCCTTCCCTACTACATAAAGGGTTTCATCTATAGTCAGCATTAAGGGAGAGAGACTGCCAGAGAGGGTTCATCTCATGTTTACTTAATCACCCTCTGCAGATGTCCATCTCCCAACACTTGCTGAGAAGCTCTGCTGCCAAGTTAGATGCCTCACTTCAGTACCTACTTTTGGACTTTTTGAAGTCCATTGGACCAAAATATGCCAAATGGGTGGCATTTCCAAAGGAACACACAACGGTTTTAAAAATCCCTTGTGGTTTCCTTCTCACTCTCAAGGAAAATCCTTAAAAAAATCCACGTGCTCAAGTTCAATGCCGTTATCAATAAAACCTACTGTCCACTGCACTGAAAAAACTACTTTAAATGTTAAATGAACACTGACATTTTTCTGTTTATATCATTCCATAAGGAAGTATCTGTTTCAAAGTGTTGTCTTCAATGAACGGGAGATTCAATTTTTAATCAAGGTTAATGTGGTATTATAGATCCGCTTATAACAATATGCCCAATGGAACTGTAAGAAAAGTCTCAGGATGTTTAAGTACGCAGCTTATTTTCATCAGTATTAAATACCTTCAGTCTACAACGACATACTAGAAATCCATAAAAAGGACAGTAAAAGCATCAGCTAACCAGTAATTTGAGTTTTACCATTGTAAATATGTAGTGGAGTTATAGCTGAATAAAAATGAATGAATAAAATGGATATCTTGTTCCTAATGGTAACTGTACGTTGCTTTTTGTAGTTCAGACTTGCAGCAACTGAAAAAAAATCTGAATTCTGACTGTCATAGATTTGATAAATATAAAATTAACAATTTCTATTTTCCTATGCTGTGTTAATCATAGATGTCAGTAGCATATTTCTGGACCCCTCATGTAAACATGCATTATAATTTCTGTAGAAATTGGTTACCTGGGTTTTAGGACACCCTTGTTTTGAAGTTGAAAGGTATAGTTAACGTTTTTTTATATACACAGGAAACACAAATTTTGCTCTCCATCACCACAGGCTATAAAGAATGACTTGACAAAAATCATTTGTTAAATGTGACAGGAATATGAACATAAGACATTCATCCAACAGCTGAAATGGATACATGACAAGGTAATATTAATTGCACAAGACAAGACATTTAAAAGCATTAGCTCAGCATTACCAGTCTATTTGATCCAATTAGAGGGGGTGTGAATGCACCACCACATCATCAAGGTAAATAACTACTGGAAAACTAATCTTCTATATTCCTCAACATACTGCAACAAAGCCCAGCCAAATTGATGGCTTATGCATCCAGAGATTTTACTGTTTCATACAACCAACATCAGTTCAGAAGGGAATGGAAGAAGTCTGTGACTTGAATTTAAACAGTCATAAAACATGTGGTAAAAACACGTCAAGTTTTATTCTAAAAACAGCATGAGATCTTGCGCTCGTATGTACATTAACGAATGTCTTTGCAACACCTTAATTCACCCTGCATTCTGATGTAAATATTATGACACAAACTGTTACTCATAAGACAATGCTTTAGGTTTTTTTCCCCCAACTGAATTTTTAAGTTAGAGGTGACTTCAAAGTGCAGGTAGTTTCCAGTACATGAAACTCCATTTGTTAGAGGAGAAAGCACATTAAATAAAGGTCTTGCTTAATTCATTTTGTCATGGAGAAAGCTTTATTAATTAACATATAGCTAAAAAAATAAGTTTGCCAGACCAGCACAAAGATATAAAAGGTAAATATCAAGACCTGCAAACATTTTTAAAGTATGAATGGTGTACCACAAGGCAGATTTTATGCCTTTCCAGTTCAGTCAATTTAGTCAGTTTATGGTGCAGAGTCAGTTGCTGGTTTTGATAGCATCATGTTCTACTGCTCTAAGCACTATTTAGGGCTGTTTTATCATTTCGGTTCACAACTATAATGGGGCTCAAAGAGGTTAAACTGGCCACCAAAATGATGTTTTCTGCAGCCATATAACAATTTTAGAACCAAAATGTCTTAGTGCTACTTTCAGTCTAGTAAGAAATTAAATGTTTAATCCTGACTCTGGAAGGTAAAGTCACAGCAGGAGATTAATGACTCTAACAGATTGTTAAATTTTATAAAGACTAGCAGTATAAAGCTATCTGTAACAAAAGTTTACCAAGGAGCACCTTATTCACCATTTTCTATTTAATGTTCATTACAAGCTGAACCCAACTCCAGTTTGCAGCTGCAGAGCACTCCCAAACAGGTATTAATTTAATTGAAAGGGATGAAAATAAAGCCTTCTCCACTGCAGTTAAAGCGTGTCTTCTCCAATACATTATGAAATTGAGTGCTAGAGAATAAGACAGTGACCATTAGAAGCTACTGCAGTAGAGTGCTAAAGAAAGTCTCAGTCAATTCTGTGCACTACAACCCATGAGGATGTGATCAAAAAATGTAGATTGGGGGATGTGGATGCTAATACTATCAATTATCTCTTGATAGATTAAACAACAAAAGATTAACATTTAAAGCATGCATCACACTTGGACAATCACACTACAGATTTCTGGAATATACTACATAAAAATATTTAAGATTTGAGCCTAAGAAAAAAACTCGGGAAGAAATGCTCTTACAAAGACTAATCACACTTCATATATTTTTCTCTGTGTGAGCTTTCTTATCTCTAAAGAGAAACTTCCCTAGTCAGGGAGAGGCTGGGGATGAATTTACTCATGGAAAGCAACTTGACAAGTTTTGACTGGAAATTTGAAAGAGAATAAGACACACACAAAAAAAGTTCCTCCTACTCGTAGGTCTCCAAAGGATTCATCAAAATGGTATATGGCCAGAAGCACAGAGGAACTTAGTTACCAAGTACTTGGGTATTTAATCCTAATTGATTTTTTTTTTTTTTTTTTTTTTTCCCGGGGGGCGGGGGATGGGGGGAAGGAGGGACTATGAATTTTTTGTGATTTGGAAATTTTATACTGCCTTTTCAAAAAATGTTTTTTGGCAAGAGCAAGTCTTGGGCTTGCTAACAACATTAGGGCAGTTACATAAAAGCAGAGAAAAATGTACAAGCTTGGGGGACAGATGTCCACATACCCCCCAAATGTATGAGTATTATTAGGGCAAGAACTCTGTCTTGTTTCATGTCTGGATAGAACAATAAAATCCTAATGCCAATTGGAGTGTGGCATAGGACTAAATATTATTTCTAACAATAAAGAATGATACGGGGCTTTAAAAAGCTAGACGGTACAGAGATTACCATCAAAAAATGTTGGAAGAACAGGAGGACAGAAATACAGGCAGTGAAGTCAAAATAATCCAGAAGTGAACAACAGTGATTAACTTTCACATTCTGTATGACCTGGGAGGGTAGAGTTGTGACAAGGAGAATATGGAAGGATGAAGTTGCAGAACAGGACATTACACATAGGAACAAAGAAGAAAGGAAAGAGGTAGGAGATTACCCCAGCAGAGAAAAAAAGGGATAGGACTTCAAAAAATATCTGTGTGAAAATTGAGGAGGACTGTAAAGTGTCAAAAATGTCACCAAGACTGCAAGCCTAGAAGGTCTGATGCAAAAGAAGAGAGAAGTGTGACAAAGAGGAAGGTAATGAAGAATAAAAATCATGGATTAAACATCCACAGATTAAACAGAGAACCACAACACATTGTGTATCTTCATGTATTGTCTCAGGCTCTGCTGAAATGATATTTAAATCAAGGAGAGTGGCTTGGGAGCTTTATGGTTTTTTTTATAAATACAGTAAATAAAAAAAAAATTGGGGACAAAACTGTTTTGAGGAGATTAAATAGCTATTTGGTCACAAATGGGAAGGAAGTTTTCTATGAAAACCCTTCATGAAGTTATTCTCTCTATGAAAAGCATGCATGGTAACTGCACTTAAAAACAGTTAGATCCAATAAGCTTTCAAGGGTTAATAGAGTTAGTGCTACATGCGTCACACTTGCATTCCCACCTACCCCAGCTGCATCAACAGTCTGGCACACTAAATATTATCATCAGCTTCTCTAAGACCTAGACATTTAGACCCAATGAAAGCTGATGACAGCTGTCTTTGGTAGACCTATCTATTGAAGTTCCATACAATGGCTGAAACAAGATTAAAATTGATTGTGTTTTGCAAAAATGGATTTCTTGTCATCCTTTCCAAGAGTGACTCAAAGTCACAAACTGATCCTGCCCCATAAACAGAGATGATTGATATCTGAAACTATCAATTATCATCCATACCTTTCAAAAAAAACCCTTACTGCAGTGAGATCACAACCTGGGCTTTTTCATTGGATTTCTTTTGTTTTGTTGGGGGTTTTGTTGTTTTTATTCTTGTTTTTTTTTTTTTCTTCTCCTTTGCAGCAATTTCTATAAAGCAAAAACTGAAAACAAAACTTTTAATATTTCTGGTTGCTTAATGACAAGTAACTTTAAAGACATTTAATAATATTTTAGAAATAGTGTTACTGAAGAAAATTAATGTCAATTAAGACACAAATGCAATGGTTAAATCCCATTTGGAAATTAAATTCTACATACTTTGCCATTGCTCATAAATCCATTAGGAGGACAGAATTATAGAAGTCTTTGCTAAAGGACTATGTTTTCCTCTACATTTATAGTGCTCCCTACCTCATGCTGCTGCATTATTGATAATGAACATCAAAATTTGAAGCTGTCTTTATGAATCCAAGCTTCTATAAGTTTTTTTAGCTGATGTGACCACAGGTCATTCTCTGGTTGACACTACAGAACATTGAGAGCTTCTTTATGTAAAACTATCATCAACAGAAATTTCTGTTTTAGCAACATTCAATTTTAGCAACATTATACACTTTTGTTGAGTTCTCCCACATTTACAGTGTTTCTCATTAAAAAGAGTTTTAAAAACTCCATACTTGTTTCTCTGCAGTGATTACAGAGCTAGGCATCTTCTAAAGTTCCTAGAGCAAGTACAAAGATTTGTTGAAATATATGAGCTTTTACAAACACTCATTATTTGAGAAATAATAGACAAGCTATGTGCAGTAATCTACTCTAACGCAATATAGCTGTCACTGAGTTTTGCCTCATAATTCCTCACAAGGCACTTTGAAAGGCCAACCCTCTGTGCTCACAACTTCATTCAGTTAAAAAAAAATCAAGTCTCTATTTTGAAAAGCAAAAGCAGCTATAGCTGCTACACTCTTTGGATTTTGCCAGACAAAAATAATCCATCATTATTATTATGTTGCAGATCAAATTTTCCTTCACCGATGAAAATGTTACACACTGTAGCCTTACACAAAACTACCTAATATGGGTATAGTTTCCTGAAATATGGCACCATATGTGCATCACTAAACATTATGTGTAAAGTAAATTAAACCGAGCCTTATAATTAGGCAGTAAGGAAATTACTGCGGACCTGAAGAGTAAATCAGCAGTATTAAAACACTCTCCATTTCCTCTGAAGTACTTCAGAGCGCCATAAAAACCTCAATGTCACAGTGATAAACATCTAGAAGAAATGCATTTTGAGGGAGACAAAGACATGAGCATTTAAATAAGTTCAAGTCAAAATCACGATTAAGTGCAATTTAGAAACAGTTCATTGCCTTTAACTTTTTAGATCAGATTTTTAGACATTTTTCTAAAACTCCTTTCCTAAAGTAAATACACCAGTTAGTCTATCAAATGGGAGCAGACAAAAAGTGGATGCAGTATTGAACAGCATGTCCAGGGCTTACAGTTCTTTCAGTCCAAGCTGGTGAAATTCAGAGTTTGCCTACTTCTGTTGCTTTAAGAAGTGGCTATAAGTTCAGTGGAAGCTGAAAGAGCAGAGGACTTATCAAGTGGAGCATTACTACCTCTGCTTTATAACCCAGTATTACACAGGGCTCCTGTCTAATACCTTTGTACAAGCCGCTAGAGAGACCCAGTAATGAAGTACTGATGTACACGCAATGCGGTGCACTCACATTAAATGAATACAAGAAATAAACACATAGTGCTGGCACAGAAATAAAACTGTATTAGCATTTGATAGACTGCTTTCAGAAAGCCAGCTTCTAGATTTCCATAATCAAGAGCACTAGAGTCACTGCAGGTGAAAACATGACCTATTAAGCAACAAGAAAAAGGTGATGAGTTTCCAACAAGCAAGGGCTGATGCCACAGGTGGCCTTAGGTTCAAAGCCATTTAGATTGACTTACGGCTGGCTCCCTTTAAAAAATGTGAACATTTTGTCAAGAAGCATTTTCATGCAAGAGAATGGAGCAATATCACCAATCACACTGCGCTTTGCCTTGGGAACGACTGATGCCTCATCTTTGGTAATATAGCATAACTTTGGCAAGACTCCTGTGGGTCATCTGTTTAAGTATGACCTTGCTTCAACTTTGCCTTTGCAAAATAAATCTTTAGGAAACATTCATGCAAGACTAAATTTTGAATTTACAACCTTCTTGGATATTCTGCTACTACTTAACACTTGCATGAAGTTTTGCATCTTCAAAACACTGGATCAACTCTCCTACAAATTCTCACAGTGTGATGTGAGCTAGGTAAGGTCCATGACCCTCTCTGTCTGTGTTTTTAGCCCTCCTTAAATTATACGGATTTTGAATTAAAAAAAGCCACCTTCAGGATTTATAACCTTAACCAGTGCCCTCTTGTCTGCAACAAAGAGCACGTCACAACCCACTTTTATGGTAATGAAAGGCACCGCATGCTTACCCAGCCCTCCAAGAAATGCACCTATTGCTGCAGTGTCGACTGGCTCTGTAGCTTGAAAGTAAAAGGACTATTCACACAAACCTACCTTTAGGCTTTTATCTTTTGAGTGCCTAGATTAGGAAGCAGTTTGCTCATGACTCCCTATAGACAAAGAAAGATGAGCTTTTCCAAAATACATCCTTAAAACCCCAAACTACCCTCTGAGAGTGAGCTCTCTATTGACTATATAGGAAATTGAAGGAAAACCAGCTTCCTTATATTATCACCCAATTTCCATACTTGATATCAGCTGGTGAGAATTCTCACAGTTCTCTTTTTTCTCTTCCCCCCACCCCCTCCATATGAGTTTTTATTTCTTTGGGTGTGCTACTTAGCTTCTCAAAGGAACTGAAATGAATTGGTTATCTAATATCTATTGTTAGATAACCAATATCTATTATTCTATGATTAGAATTGCATTCACTGTTTTCTTCTGAAGATCTTACTTTTGTTTTGCTTTCTGAGCACTCATACTTCCCTTAGGCTTATATCTTAATGTACAGATGCTGTGTACCTCTTAAAGCTGGTACAACACAGAATACCTAAGTTGAGGCAGCTTCACCTTCAGAAACAACTTTACTTTTCTGTGTTTCCGATTATTCTTCTAAAATGGGATAGTAACTCTTGCTTGTTTTTGTAGGGCATTTTAGAAGGGAGAGAGGATAAACAAAAAAATTAAGTCAGTAAATCATGATTCAAGGCAGCAAGATTTAATTTTTAGGTGCCGCTGGCCCTCCCTAAAGTATTTGATAAGTTGTCTGGTCTGTATATGAGACAGTAGCTTGGCTGCAAAATGATTATGATAAAAATTCCTCTTTTGGAGGGGGTCCTGTATTTTCTTCAAAGCATTTACATACTGTAAAGAAGCAAGCTATGCACATACTTGAAGAGAGAGAGATTTAAGTCCACAGACTGAAAACATTATACAAGTGTTTACCCATAATATCATTTGCATTGTATGGGTTAGATGTGATAAAATCTATACCAACGGAACACATTTTTTCAGTTTTAGGTGTCCCTTTAGTCTAATTGCATGAGCTAATATTCATGGTTTTCATTTTGAGAGTCTCTCTAGAGTCTACGTCAATTTTTGGAAGGTTTCAAAGTGCTAAACAATTTTTTTTTACCGCAAATAGCGTTCATAAACAGTAGCAATACAACTTAATCTAAGTGGAAGCGACTGACATAAAGAGCAAATGGAGATATACAGCCTCTCAAGAGCCAGGAAAAAAAGATATGACAAATAAGTCTAAGAACATTATGAAGCCTGTTGTCTAATTCAAACTATTGTAACCCATATTAAAGAAAGTACACCAAATTGCGAGTACTTTCAGAGACCTATGAAGTAGTTAAAAACTGAGTATGATCAAGAAGTTCTCCCCAAGATCTTTGTTTTACCAAATTTGCATGAATATATTACAGGAGGTATTTCTCATCAACCTTTAACCTTTTAAAAGTTTGACTTGTAGCCTAATATAGATACTGAAACAGTACTATCAAGGACTAAATAATAAAGAGTACAATAATTGTAGCTGTGCAATTGAAGGGAGGTATGTTAGAGAATATGGCCGATATCAAACTAATAAATACCATGCCTGTACTCCACCAAGTGTCTTACAAAGGTATTTGCGAGAACACAGCTTAGCACAAGGATAATGTAAAAGAGCAATCAAAAATACATGAGGGTCACGTGAAAGGATGTATTAACTACATGATACGTAAAGAATTGATTAGAAGTATAGAAAAGGCAAACATGACTTGGATATATATTTTTTTATTAATTTAGGTTGCTGCAAAGTATGTGACTGAACAAGTTTGTGTGACTGATAGAAAGACACCATAGAACAGTCATTATTAATATCAGTTTATGCCTAAATGGCTAAACCTGAATCTGAATACCTGAAAGCGTGTCACCATTCCTAGGGTGCTAAGTACTAGTCGCTGCTGGGAAAAAGCATACAAAGAAGCAGCAATCAATATCCTAACCTCCATCAGTACTCATAAGAAAGAGGGATACAACTCATCCAACCCAATACAGAAATCATGGAAGTACCTATCTTTCACCTGTGAGCCCACAAAGTAGCTGAGATTAAATAATCAACTTTTAAATAAAAAACGACAGCCATACATGAAACCCATTCTTGGAAAGTCATATGGGAAAACAAGCTACATGTCACTGTAGAAATCATATTGAAGGGTTTATTTATGGATGATAACATGCTATAGTTATACAATACCAATATTACTAGCAAAATAGCGCAGTAGGTGGTCCTAAAATTAAACATACCTTTGAAAATTTGGAGTGTTCTTGCAGATAACAGAGTAAAACAGAACAGGACCATAGTCTTGACCATAAAGGCTTTTGTTTCTAGGCTGTTTTTCTGAGGAAATGAGGTTCATTACAGTAAGGCTGTCCTTTTTTTTCAAATACATTTTAATCTGGTGGCCAATTTTAAAACCACCTGACAGACAGAAAAGGTCTTGAGGATACTAAATAGCTGAAGTTTGATGAAAAATGGTCTGGGTAGGAGAACAGTGACCTGAATTAGAGTCCTATAGAGGCAAATTTGTAATGTGAAGTCAGTAGCTGGCTGGCCAGCGTACCAACATAGGTACCAGCTGGCTGACCACCGTGCGGGTACCAGCTGGCCAGTTGGCAGAGCAGGTGCCAAGACCAGCCTTACACCTTCCTCCATTTCACTGACCAGCCTGGAGTAACAAGTGAGCTACAGCAGAGGAGGTAGCAGTAGAGAGGAGAAGGATGGATGTGAGCAAATGAGAAGAAATATGAAAATCAGAGACCATGAGAACAAGCACGGGTATTTTGAGTCCAGAAATAATGACAGGTTTCCATATTCAAAATCACCATCCTAGCTACTAACTGTATGTAGCTACTAATAGGATGTTGATGTTATTTTGCTTTTTGTGGTTCCTGCCCAACAGGTTGAACGGGATTACACCAACAACACATAGTCTAAGGTCACTAAACAATAATCAGATGACAAAAAATACCTTTTGATACTGCACACATAGACTTAGATATCTAAGAATAGCATTAATTTCTATTAGACATCCACTCCAGTAAAACAAAAGCCCAGGACATCAGTCTAAACATTCAAAGTATTTATCGAAATGCAACTGGTAATGTAGTTATTTCTGTACTTTCCACGTCACATTTCCTATTAATATGTTTTATAATAAAGTTTTGTTGCCTAAAACTGCAAAACATAGTACTTTTAAATTTTTTATTTACTCTACTTTGGAATGAAACCTGGAAATTTCAAAATGATCAAAACACCTTAAAATAATGGAAAACATTCTTTACAATTCTAGAAATATTTTTAATTTTCAATATTTATTTATATGTGTATATTTATATTTGCAATGCAAAGCTAAAATAAACTACTAACTTTCAAAATGAAAATTTGAAACTACTGATAAAAATCAAAATGTGACTTTTGAACACCATCAGGCTTTTTAAAAATTATTTTCAATATTAAATTTCTGGATAATTTCTGATGTTTTTCATTTTTAAAGAAAGTGAAAATTTTCTGTTGAGTACTTATTTCATAAAGTATTTCTAACTAGCTTTAGTAATGACATAAACCTAAGTCTGCAGGAGGTGGATGAATTGTCCTTAACAGCTATATGAGAGCATCATTTCCAGTATAAACTGAGAATCGCTGGTAAAAAATTTTCCTATTTCTTTACAATTCCTTCCACTTGGAGGCATACGAAGTATTAGTCTGGCTTGAATGAACAAAAACGAAGAATTATTTGATTTCAATCTACTGTATAAAATACTGCAGACAGGCTGCTCTGTTAAAACTAAGAGCAGTACAGATATCTGCTCTTTAAGAGAAAACTAATGGTTTTGGTTATTATACCTTGCAGCGAAACCGACTGGCTAATACAGATTGAACAAGCTCAACTGATCAACTGAACAGGACACAAGGCAAAGAGAGGATGGCAGCAGGGCAGGCGGCAGCGGCACTAGCAGGTGGGACACCAGTGGTGGTGACAGCAGAACAGCTGGTGCCCTGCTCATACAACTCCAAATGATCTATAGACCACGTTGGTCCTCGCTAGGCATCCAGTTTGTGTGTTAGCCAAATTCTTTGGTGTGTCCTTCCTGCTTATCTTTGTTTCAATGTCACCGCACAGCTCCAATGCTTGAAATACTGTGTGTGCGTGCTGCTTTATGATTAGCTGTAGAATTTAAACTGTAGGGTTAGTATCTTTTTTTCCCTATGGAGGTAAAACAAACAAACAAAATACTGGCATTAACAAGCACCCTGCTGCTGTCTAGCTTGCTGTAGCACACAGTAAAAGATGCTTTTATTTAGGTTTTAGGGTTTTGGGTTTGTTTGTTTTGTTTTTTTTTTTTAACGACAGACCTGTGTACCCAGGGGGAAAAAGACCCCAAATCCTGCCAATTGGCATAACTTTTTATCAGACGCAGAACTCTGTGCTTTTTCCAAATTGTTCAAAATAAAGTAAGAAATGGCAGCAGTAAGCTGTGGGCTGGTGAGACTTGTCTGCTTCCAAGAACTTGTTCAGCCTGACTTAGGTTGATGTTCTCACTCATATTTAAATTAAGACGTATAATTAAATCTCCATAATAGTTTTCCAATGCCCAGGAGATTTTAATTGATTAGTATAAAAGATGTAATTCCATCAGAATAGGAAATATTGATGTGACTGTAAATTGTAGATGGAATTTTAGCACTGTGTATCCCAACCACAATCATTTTACATGTCTGCATGTTCTGTAGATAATAAAATAAAATCTTAGAAATAAAGAGCTAAGTAACCTGGGGAGAGAAAGAAAAATCAGTCTTAGATGGTTGACTACTGAAGCCTTGCAAGGGAGCCTGACTACCAAATGAAATATATATACCTTCTTCATTACCAAAACATATTTTTAGATTGTCCAGTTTTATGGTGATAACATTAAACTTCATAAATTTGACAAGCAAGGCTGCTTTAAAAGGGATTAATTAAAAACAAAAGACATTATGGTATTCAAAGTTGTTTGTCTCTCCTCTGATTTAGCCCAAAATAGACATACTGAAATAGTATAACACTGCAGTCTCAACTGTGGTTCATTTCTTCTTAATCTTCAAGCCCCTCTCCCCAGCCATTAAACTAAGCCCTCAGTGACATCCTCATATTCTGAAAGTTAGCAGGGGGTGTAAAGACAGGTCTGGGTAGAGACACACTGTTGATTATGCATCTGATGAAGCAGAACATTGATTATGGTTCTAAAGGAAAATGTTTTATAGTCAGAATACACACTGTTGAAAGCAGAGACTTCACCTTCCTCTATGCTTGTGCAAAACCTAGCACAATTATGATCTAATCTTGATTAGTTTACTAGCAACTGCCACAATTTAATAAACATTATTACCTACGTGATTATCTTTCATAAATATCAGAAACTATATTAAAAGCTTCATCTCCAAGCAGGAAAATATTATTTATATGCTTCACTTTACCCACGTACAGAGTTCCAACCTTTCTGAGATTGAATTCAACACCCGTGAGGCTGAATATACACGAGCAGCAAACAGTTTATTAAGAAAGGTGCCATTTTTATATCACGTTTCGGAGTAAATTTGGTTTTAGAGATGAGTAATTCAGGCAACTGCTGAGAGCCTCACACAGAACAGCAACTCATGTGTTAGTCTGCTACTTCCTTCAAGCAATAAGAACAGAGGTGGGAGGCAACACATGGTACAAGCTCCACTGCAGAACCTAGGATCCCACAAATTTGGAGGTCAGAACAGCAGAGATTTTTCTTCTGTCATTAGCTAAGTAACAGATGTGATCCTAGGCTTTATACAGGAGAGTCAATGATTCATATTGTCTGTAAGTCCGTTGCAATATTTTTATTTTTTGGAGAAATAAGCTCTGAGAAGATGATCCTCAAACACGTTTGCTGAGAGTTAAGGAAGAGATGAAATGAGCTGAGTTTTAGCAGTGCAGAGCACTGATTTCAAAATGCCTATAGGGGCCACTCTTTCTGAAGCTATCATGTTGCAAGTAGGTTTCTGAAGATACATTTAAGTCCTTACTTGGTCTTGCAGATTTGTTACTTTTGGATCATTTTCATAGAGGCAACCTTTGCTTGGCCAGGTAGAATTTCTTTTTTTTTTTTTTTCTTTTATTTTTACAGAAAATGCAGAATTGGGATCATCTCAAAAGGAGAAAATAGAGGTAAAAAGAGGCAATCCCTCCTGCCTTAACTTTAAAAGTGTAAAGAGAAACCTATAGAGGGTTTCTCCCTTTTCTTTGCCAATCTCCCTTCTGTTCTTTTCCATCGCAAGCTTTTTGAACAAATCTTTCAGTTTTATTACCAAACACAATGATAAATATAAGAAAGTCAACCTTTATGGTTTAAACTATGCTTTACAGTTATTCATAGAACCATAGAAACATAGAATAGTTTGGGTTGGAAGGGATCTTTAAAGCTCATCTAGTCGAACCCCCCTGCAACAAGCAGGGATATATTCAACTAGATCAGGTTGCTCAGAGCCCCGTCCAACCTGACCTGGAATGTTCCCAGGGATGGGGCATCTACCACCTCTCTGGGCAACCTGTTATTTATTAGCCTTCTCTGTATCTTCATAGGATCTTTATTTAATAAGGTACCTTAGAAGTTTTCTTTGAAAATATTCTGCTTTTACAAAATTTTTCATATTCTGCTCATCGTTCCTGTTATTTCAATGAGAGTATTCAAATAAATACAAATAAGCACATATGCCAGTGTTTTTATGTCTGGGGTTGCTGGGCTGCAAAGGCAGGGAAGGTCTGGCCAATCTGCCTACCCTCCCACGTATTAAGGCCATGGGGGGTTACACTTGGAATATGCTTCAGTCTCCCTTTTTTTGGCTCAGGAAATACTACTCCTTTGCTTAATGTCATGTGTAATGTAGTGTCATATCTAAATAAGGACACAAATTCTTTATATTTCTACGAGTGGCAAAACCAGTCTGAAGTTGAAAAGCAATGACTTCCTTGGAAAATCAAGAAGCATTATAAAAAGTATAAATTACCTGTCTTCGAAGGTCTCGTGTTTTCTTGGTCATCTTGTCAATAGCAATGTTGAGTGGGTCCCCCTTCTCCTTCCTTCCAGTCTGTTAAAAATGAAATTTTGGAGTTAGAGAAAAATACTCCAGAAAGCATACACTTTTTTTAAAAAAAGTACAGATTTAACAAAGGAAATCTATGCATCTCTTTTTTTTGCTTCCATCAAGTTGTTATTTCCAATGTAATGTTTTTAACATGTTTACGTGCAGGGGGCATAACAGATTATTTTAAAACAATCCTAAAATGATAAGAAGAAAGATTACAGTGACTCACTGGAGAGTTCAGAATTTTTCCACCAATAAATTATGTGCATATATTATAGCCTATACTCCAAAAATCTGGCAAGACCTTTCACTATAAAACGAATATTAAGAGTTTCTAATCTCCATCCTGCCAGGCACTGGGAATGTTAAACATGATAATAAGCAGCAACACAGCTTGAGGACAGAAGGAAAATGGTCCCTACGCCTGTAACAGGAATCATATTGGCAGACATTAGGTGCAGTATAAAGAAGAATTCCACTTAAAACACTTTCCTGCAGGAAGTCTCAAAGCAAAAATCCTCACGAAGATTAAAAAAGGCGAAAAAAGGTTTTTGTGGCTCATAACCAATGAAAGAAAAATATTTTTTTAAGTTCAATGGCACAAAAAGCATTAAGTGACTTTGTCAGCTGTATTACCTCTCCCTGAAGAGAAAACTGCTTCTCTAAAGATTTGTCACATCTCTTATCACATTGAGCTCTGTCTGATAGCTTTTCATCAAGAATCAAAATGATCTTCCATTCTTTCTGGCAGTACTCTTTCCTTCCCAATGCTGTTTTCAAATACTCCTATTTAGAATTGTTCCTTGCATATGATTAAGAGTGATTTTCTATTTCCAGCTGAGCCTAATAGCATATGTTTCTGGGAACTACTGAGAAGTCACTTTTGGGGTGGGATGGGGATTAAACATGCTTTTTCAATAATGATCTCTCAAACGTACAGCACTGTTATCAGCTCTACAGGGCCACATTGGCAAGTGGCCTGTGTTCCAGTCTTCCGCTTTAAGCATTCATTCGAGGGAACGCCTGCTTTCTATTATTGTCTGTCATTCTTATTATGATATGAGGCCAATGCATTTATCATCATTTAGATATCTGTAAAACCCATCCCTTTTTTTTATTTAGAAATACAAACATAAAAATATCAAGTGCCACCAGAATTGAATATAAAACATAAATTTACCTCTTAGGTTTTTAAAAAGAATCCATTACAAATTCTGGAGTTAATCATACAAATTGACACCAAAAAATAGAGAAAGTGTTTGCTATGATATAAGAGGAGGCATCTTTGTAAGCCGCTGATATTTTTTTCTCACTTTTCTTGTGTTCATCCTTTGACTGAGTTGTTCTGCTCCCCAGCTAAAGAACTACAGCTCTTTAGCAATTTCAGCACATGCTTTTAGTTTTAGATGCCTTCAATTCAGTCCCTGCTATTTTGCCCAAGACAGCATCTGCCATATGTGTACGTAATCTATAGTTTTTCAAGCTGAAATTCCACAATAAAAACAGGGCAGATCTGGGCAGATAAGTTTGGTACAGGAAGTCTCTCCTAACTTTTGAAATGGTACAACGGGGACTGCCAGATGAGCTAGTCTCAGTCAGGTTTCTAGTCTCTTAGACTACAAAGCTATATTCTAAGAAAATTTTCAATTACTCCAGCTGTGTGCTGTGTACTAGCTGAACCAGGTATCCTTGGTGACATTACCATTCTGGGATGCTTTATTTTCCCAGTCAAATAATTCAATTTCTGTAATGTTGTTTAGATTCTTCTCTTCCTTTTCATTGTTTAAGTCTTAATGCATTGGCTTAGAAAGATACATAACCATACAAAACGTTTTAAGATATTTTTTGCTGGGGCAAAGAAAACCTTCCCCCCCCACCTAAAATCAGGGAATAATTTGCTAAACTGTGCATATTGTAGTGAATATTAACGCAATGTGAATAATCAAAAAGCAAACACCATGACACTTAAGGCTACACCGGGATGGTATTTTACAGCTCTCAAACAAAACAACTAGTTAAAAATTCTTCACTGATCTCATGGAGGGCAGACGGTTTTTGTTGTTCACCACCGACATGCAAGGTCAAGCACTTAATGCTTGGCACCCATTTAGGAGGTCAGAAAATTGTCCTGAATAGGAACTTGGGACAACTTCTAGGGTAGTCAGCTACAGGATACAATGATACTGAATAAATTCAGAATTTGATAAACTGCACTGTTTAGGAGCAAAGGCTCCTGACAGTCCCTAAATGATCATTGGAAAAAAGTAGAGATTTTGAGATTGACTTAAAATATTATAATTTATGTTCCTAACCTGGGTGTTTTGTATTGCTCATAGGAGGAAACTATCACTGAGAGTAGGCCCGTGGTAGCCTACATCTAACACCTCTCCTAAGCCTCTCTTCAAATTTATCCTGGAACTTTTTTAGTCTAGCTTTAAATTACATAAACAGTGGCCCTTAAGGTACATCCTGTTGTGAAACACAAGACAACTGGGAACCCTTCTGTGCCCCTTAGGCCACATAACACAAACTGTCAATATCCATCTGGCCAGCCCCTTCTCCCTCCAAAATAGAGAAAAGCCTGTTCTATATTGCTTATTGAAAAACTCCCTGCTCTGTGCAATTGCCCGAATCATGCCTACATGCTGTCTGAGATGCTCAATGTCATGAACCAGTCTGTGCTGGAAAACAGGCTACCAGATCAAGTGGACAGAGATTCAGTTAAGCTCTCTCAATGGCAAAATTTTTTAACATATATGAATACGGATAAAATCATAGACACTTAGCATGTTCTGCACAGTTTTTACTTATTTGGGAATTTTAAGTGTTCTTCACCTGTTATGAAATGGCTACTGCCCTTTAATCTGGATACAACTCCCCTTCTTCACTGTATGATTTCCAAGAAGGAGAAATTTGTTTAGTAAATCACATTATTGAAAAATAAATAGCATGGCATGTGATGTTACATAGCTTCAGGCAGGTCTGTCAAACACCATCTGCTCTGTGCTCAAAATATAAGTTTATTAAAGTTTATTTATTTAAGTCCTTAAATACTCTTACATTAATGTTGCTCTGTGATAAATTTTTGGCCCTCATTCCTAGAAGGGATAGAAAGGAATTTAGTGGTTTCCTGTGTTTCTGAAAAAACCCATAAAATTTGGTATTAAGCCTTATAGCATTTCTCTGTTAATCTTTTTCTGCCAAGGGAAGAAAGATACTTTGGAGATGGGATAAAAAGGAAGTAAAAATTGCTGCTGCCATTGGGTTAAAAGGAGAAGGAAGAGAAATGCACAGAATTCCTTGAATGCCAAAATATTGATATTCAGAGTTCCTGTGGACAGAATTACATCTATTCATTGTGTAGTACGAAAAACTTTGTTACATTAGAATATATTAATCAGGTTCCTGATTTCTAGTGACCATTAACAGCATTTGCATACTGGTTTTACTCAAGATATTTTCAAATTATTCTCTCCATCTCTGTTACTCCCATCCTAATTTCCTTAGCGCTTTTCACTGCCTGTCTGATTTATTCTTAGCTGATCAGGATGAGCTAATTTCCATAGGCTCCTGACCAGCAGCTGTGCTGTCTGTGGAGTCCCCCAGGTCAGGAATGGGTCTTCCATTGCACTTCTACCCCAAGGCTGCAGTCTCCCTCCCAGATGACGCAACATAAGATCCAGCTCCCCGAATATATTTTTCAAGCGTTTTTAAGACTTATTTGCCACATGGCATGAGAAGTTGAGTAGTTTTTGAACACATCCATGTCAGGTTAGTGGAAGAAATCTAGGTACTGTCTTTTTACTCTAGAAAATGCCTACAGTCAACAATATTACTTGAAAAATAAGACAAATACAGAATACAATCATTGCCTGCCTTATATTAAGCAAAGTCTAAAAAGCTTCACAGTTAAAACTGCATGATATTAAGGTAAGCACTTAGACAGGGAACTTCCACTTCATTTAGTTAGGAAGGGAAATAATAACAAAAAGTACTTAAGGATGGTAAGGAATTTCAGCATCTGCTAGAATGAGCTCTGCTAAGATATAGCACTGGTTTTACTTTTGAAAAAAGGCTTTTTTCTCTCCCTCCTTTTCTTCTTTCCATGAGCTGTTCATAGTTTATACCGTTGGAGTAAAATAAAAATCTCCTAAAATATTTTTCACAACTATTAATGACATTTATACGCCACAACTTGCTCATTACTGAATTCTTTTGATCAGCATGAGGTACTTAATAGTCACTTTTTTAACCCTAGAGAATATCAGAGCATCAAGACACGAACAGGCAGGCCAATCAGCCTAGAGACATAGCGCATTTTGCATGAGACACAGTCAACCTTGAAAGAAGGTGCTCCAGACTGGAACTGTGTTGTTAGTTTTGAATAATTCCAGATACCACCAGTATGGAAATCATAAAGCTGAAATTTCAGCACATGAAACAGATAAAATTGCTACTACCAAAATTATTATTATAAAAAGGGCTTAGATATTATGGTAATGAATATCCTTATATTGAAAAATTAGGATTACTTACAGTTGTGAGGGATGCAAACCCACTATTTTGAGCATATTATTTAAAAAAAAAATTATAATCAATGACAGATGAACATGGCTGACAATAGTAACCTATTAAAGAAGGGGATGGAATGCCAATAAATACACAAAAAGGGCAGCAACTGCAAACCTAGAACATAATGTCATATACAAAAAACCAATGTGTATGACAATTAATTGAAAGATGTTAGAGAGCACTATTGTCCTTTTTCTTTAAAGTGCATAATTTAGAAGCTCAGTGTTTCAATTTACCAATAATAATAATAATAATAATCATAATCATAATCATAATAATAGCCTACAACCGTGTAAGAAAATTTGGGACCACTGTTTTCACACGTTCCTCTGTCTTTTCTGCTGCTTTAGATATAAGCCAAAATACCTGGGAGAGCTCAGTCTCCTAACATATTACATGTTGCATGTCTAAGACATCCTCACTGCCACTAATCGAGTAATTTAGCCTCCAGGAGACAGGTGGAAAGATTATCTATTGATCCAAAAGCTACCAAAGCTTGATATACTTTTATATTTTCATCATCCCCTAGGTAGATGGTTCCATTATTTACAGTTTATTCAGAACTTCAATATCACAATGTTTTATTAAGGCGTAAATTGCTGCTCAAAAATATATCTGTCCTAATATTTTATTTTAAATGTTGAACAACATCACTCTTTAAAAACTATGCTCATGTTTAATAGCCCTTTTAAAAGTGATGAAGAGAAGCTCAGGACTAAGAGGGAAAACATTTTGAACAACAGACATAAACTGCATCAGTGCTTTTAAACAGAAAGCTAGGTTTAAATATACCAATACATAGTCTCCTTCTGACAGGTTAAGAAGACTAATTTTGGGTCAGGAAAAGGCTAAACTATATATCCTAGCAGAAGTGAGCAGAGACTAAATTTCACTGGAAGTTGAAAATCCTAGCTATTCACTAGGGAGGTGGGTCAGGAAAACGTATTTTAGAAAATGTGTGGTTCCTCTATGGATGAGCTGAAGAAGACATCTTAGAATAAATAAATTTTTAAAAAAATTGAATGGTGAGAAGTCTCTCAGGAGCATGGTGTGAATGTGAATTACTGTTCTACTCAGCTCAGTGATTTCATGCATACTTTATGTTTATTCCTGTAAATTATTTTGGTTTTTAGCATTTATTCTAAGTAACTACACTGGAGGTTCTGCAATCACCTGTTTTCCATCTTCAATTTTGCTAGAGAATCACCTTAAGTGGAATGAAAATTTGTACATTCCCTTTTCCTCTTAATAATTTGTTTTTTTCTTGAGTAAAAAAAAAAAAAAGGAGAATTTTTCATAAATGGGGGAAAAAGGTTGCTTAGATATCCTTTTTCCATTCAGGTCTTTTGGCCTTTGTTTATGCAGTTGCAAAGAAGAAAGGTTCATTCACCAGAGAGAAAGGACAAGACAGAAAGATCCCAGTATGTATACTATCTTGATGCTTTGCAATAAAACATTGAATTACAGGCTTTCTTCACGGCACTTCCACAATACTACTCAGTTCTAGAATGCTATTCGCTAAATAACCTTCTCATAAATTTATGTTACAGACAAGTTCTCTTAAAATAAAACAATTGCTTTCAGCAGTTTTTAATTACCTTACAAAACTGTGACCAGATCACAGTGAGTGAAATTGGTCCAGCATAGCATAAATAATCACAACTATTCAGAAAACTGGGTAAGCCACATCCTTGCAATCCCAGATAGTAAGTAACGTCAACAAAATATATATGAACCATAAGCTGGACACGATATCAGTACCCGAGGTGTGCAAATCTTGGCCTTGGCCTGGATCCAAGCAAGTTTTATCTAGATCTGTAGACAAAACTAAGTATTTAATGAAATAAAGAGATTATGAAAACTGAATATGTAAATGGTTGAAGACGACTCTCTTTTTCTATTTTATGTATGTTTTTATGCAGTCCACATCATCACAACATCTGAATGCCTTCAAGTGGTGAATTGGTGAATTAAGTGGTGTGTTTAATATCAGCCATGTCTGGTTTCTTCTTTTATCTTCTGACAAGAGGGAGAACTTGTGTGTAGGGGAGTATTTTACTCTGGTTGGTTTGTGGCTATAGCTTTTCTTGTTTTGCATAATTTACTGTTGTAGCTACTGCTTGTCTTTTGGCAATAACCAAGGATTTTCAGAAACGTTATCAAAGACAGCAGTTTGATTTGAAACACCAGTTCGAATTAGGGCTTGATCCTACTAGTTCCCAAGTGGAAGCTGCTAGTATTAATTGATATTTACCCATAATCACATACTGGCATCTAAGCTTCCCTAAAAAAGAACTGCCTGAAGAATTTATGTTTATAATGACATTAGAGGTTGCCTAAAATGGAGAATTTTTTCATGCTTGAGAATGAAGGCAGCAATTTGTTGGTTTTGGTGGTCTTTTTTTCATTTGTACATATACATTGAATATTTCTGTATTTCTTTGTATTTTTGAACTAGAGTTTCCAAGATCACTGTGGTGAGGATACAGTTGTTCTCTTCTAGCTACTAGCCAAGACTGGATTTTACAGCATACTGAGATACCAAAAATGCAGAAAAGGCACTGGTGGGACTTTCCTAAGTTACAAGGCAAGTGTAACATTCAAATCTCATTGATTTTCATTAGGTAAAACATATGCATTGGTTCTTTTTTTTTTTTTGGGAAGTGAGGGGAAAGCTATGCATCTATTAGAAGTTCTTCCCCAAGGCAAGAACATCCTGCCATTATTTAAGAGTTGTGTAATTTAATTAAATTCAGATCATAATGTAGCGCACTGCCATTCAAGAAAGCAGTGATAGTTTTCAGGGTAGGACCATCTCATTAAATTTTACCGTCTAGAAACACTGAATAAAATCTAGTTATTGTAGCTCCTTCTATATTCAAGATATAGTGACAGGCATTTTTAGAGCACCCATCTGTCTTACACATTTATTTTAATATGGGATACATATTACCACATGGGGTTGCTTCTCTCCATTGACAATGGAGGGGGTCTTGTGGTCCTAGATGACTAATTCTTAATCAACTAAATTTCATGAGACAAAACCCCTTCTTAATAACTACAAAGATTTTCCAGCCCTCCAGAGGATCAGGCTAGAGACTGCATTTGGGACAAATTATGTGTGATTTGGATGATTTTCTTCCAGAGAATTTAAAAATGTTGGCATCGTAAGGGCACCTTTTTTACAGGATTCCTCAAAAGACATTCCTGTACTTCCAGCCTGTGATATTTTGAGGTCCTGTAAATAATTCACTTTCCTTCCACTGTCTAAAAGAAACACACTTAATAAATTTTAGATTCAGCATTGGATCTTAACAATCTTGCTTGTTTCTCCACGTTCATTTTCACCTTTCAAAACCCCTTAACATACAAACACATACAGACACACTTTAACACTTTGGTCATCACTACCAATGGCCTTAGGACAACGCTATGTAAAAACTGTTTCTTATCTTTGTAATTACAGATGTGATTGCAAGAGACAGACAGTTGCTGATCACAGAAACATTGCAACCTAATGAAGAAAACAGAAAAAAAACCCAGTTATAGCTGGATTTCTCTAATCTGAGCTTCCTCAGACAGACATATGCCAACATTACCTTAATTAGGAACTGAAGTTTGCTGATAATAGGGGAAAACAAGGAAATGCCATTGGAGGAGCCAAGACTGATAACCTGGGACAGGTTTTCTAATATGTCCTCAAGAAATCTCTCTAATACGTGTGTAATGGGATCTATATCACTGCAAATGCAGGTGATACGAGTGTTAGCACGCAAGTGTACTTCTGATCCAGGTTTCTGTCCTAATGTCCTTGAGAACTGATGTCTCTGAAGCTTCCTCCTCATTCCTTTCTGTTGGAGGAGGGTGGCTTTGTAACAATATGTATTAGAATATTGATCTGCAGAATATTTCTTGCAGTTAAAGAGCATCTTTTCATTTGCAATGCGTACTCAGAGGACTCAAAGAGGAAAACATGAGGGTTTTCATAGAATAAACAATATTTCTACTCAGAAGATGTCAGTACACAAAACTGATGCTGTTACACTTAAATGCATATTAAAAAATAGAATTTCTGAGGAAAGAAATGTGGATGGTGTAAACTGTTCTAAAACCATCAGTTTCACTGAAGCCATGCTAATTTACACCAGCTGAGAATCTCCCCACTCATCAGTTAAATGAAATCTTGCAGATGCTGCCATTTAGAAGGTCAGAAATGTTTATTCCAGAATTCGAAATTATTCTAATTTCTTCACAGAAATCTACTTGCAAAGGGTCCACTACAAACTACATTTAACCACCAACTGCTTTCCAGCTGTAAATTGCAATCTGCTTTTAAATCACTTCTGGATGGCTTCTTTTAATAACTTCAGGAAAAGGAGATAGTATACGTTTTTTCTTTCCCTTCAGATATGAAAGCTTATAGTTAAAGATTATGTAAATAAAAATTTACCTATTTTAATACAAGCTCTTGAGAAAAGTCTATTCTATTATTATAAGCATAATAATTAATGTTATTAAGTAATGAAATAGTTATTAATAAAGCCTTCTATCATATTTTCTATTAAAATTTTATCTGCTAAAAAGTTAAGTAACTTCAACCANTGGACTAGATGACCTTTAAAGGTCCCTTCCAACTTCCAAACTATTCTATGATTCTATGATAATACCAGACAACTAAGAAAAGAGGAGTGGTAGAGAAGTTCAGGACATCTTACAACACGTAACAAACAATCCAGCATGCATCTAAACTCAGAAAATGTATTGAGTAAATCTTTGTTATGTCTCCGTTACAGATTAGTGGAAATACTTGTTAGAACTCTTAATGGAAATGTCACTAATATCTGGTATGACCACCGGCCTCGGTTTATGTCTCATGCACTAGAAAGCACTTGTAGCCAATCTCTTCCTAGTTGGTTTTAAATTAAAGGTTATATAATGAGTCACAGGATGAGAGTTATTCACTGGATGAAATGCAGGATTTCCTGAGACATCTCGACATCCCTTGAAAATATCCTTCTAGTATTTTTCAGGTCTCCCTCTTGGAGGAATAGCACAACCACATAATGTTATTTTGTTGCAAGCTAAGACTTTTTTGTTTGTTTATGTATTTAAGAAAAAGGCTCCTTTTGATGACAATATTTGACTATAATGTTGGCTTCTGTAGTGCGGACCTTTATGCATTTTTTTCAGCAAAGGACCTTTTTAAATAAATAGATATCTCTGACAAATTAAGTGATCGTTGGAAGTATATCAAAGAGTTCACAACATTTACAGGTATTAAATGAACATTTCTAATGAACATATTGAAGTTCCAAGAATGCCATTCTATTTAGATGCGGAATTGTTGTTAATGGCATAAAGGCAGGTATTATACAGCCTTAGAGTTCAAACCCCCTGAAATCTTGCCTGTCTGCAGGAGGCACAGAATTGTCTTGACTGCGCTTATGGTGCTTTGATTATCAAATATCACTGAAAAATAGGATTTCAACTAGTCGGTTGCATCTGTCATTATCTAATAGATCTCTTTATGAGATGTGTATCGAGTATTACATCTGTATTTCTTTCTTTTTAATTGCATCATGCTTATATTCCTTGGATGATCCACAAGGAAACGAGGTCTTGTTTATTTCCTATCAAAAATGTGTCCATCAATGTATGCAGCTGAAAGTCAATGCTAACTCAATATTTGTACTTGTAACAGAGAATTAAATGCTTTTTCAAGTTCATTGCTACTTTCTTTTCCCTTATCTTGCCAGTTCCCTCCAGACCACCCAGGTGGGTTTTTTGGTTTGTTTTTTGGTTTTCTCTTTATCCTCCAACCTGTTCTGAACACTTTCAGTTACAGACAACATCGAAACAATATCTGAAATTATTTCAGTTGATGTTTCTTGCAGCCAGCGAAACCACTGCTACTTTCCAGCTTTGACACCCTACTTGGCAGTGTACTCTGCAGCCTACACAATATCAGGTTAGTGCATGTGTCAGACTTTCTGAGGGCAGTGACGCGTGTCTGGCAACAAGGTTTTTCAGCCTGGCACATCTCCAGTGAAAACCCCACCTGCAAGCAAACAATGCGCGTGAGATTTAATTGGACATATACTGTAACTTCAGCTANATAATGTTGGCTTCTGTAGTGCGGACCTTTATGCATTTTTTTCAGCAAAGGACCTTTTTAAATAAATAGATATCTCTGACAAATTAAGTGATCGTTGGAAGTATATCAAAGAGTTCACAACATTTACAGGTATTAAATGAACATTTCTAATGAACATATTGAAGTTCCAAGAATGCCATTCTATTTAGATGCGGAATTGTTGTTAATGGCATAAAGGCAGGTATTATACAGCCTTAGAGTTCAAACCCCCTGAAATCTTGCCTGTCTGCAGGAGGCACAGAATTGTCTTGACTGCGCTTATGGTGCTTTGATTATCAAATATCACTGAAAAATAGGATTTCAACTAGTCGGTTGCATCCGTCATTATCTAATAGATCTCTTTATGAGATGTGTATCGAGTATTACATCTGTATTTCTTTCTTTTTAATTGCATCATGCTTATATTCCTTGGATGATCCACAAGGAAACGAGGTCTTGTTTATTTCCTATCAAAAATGTGTCCATCAATGTATGCAGCTGAAAGTCAATGCTAACTCAATATTTGTACTTGTAACAGAGAATTAAATGCTTTTTCAAGTTCATTGCTACTTTCTTTTCCCTTATCTTGCCAGTTCCCTCCAGACCACCCAGGTGGGTTTTTTGGTTTGTTTTTTGGTTTTCTCTTTATCCTCCAACCTGTTCTGAACACTTTCAATTACAGACAACATCGAAACAATATCTGAAATTATTTCAGTTGATGTTTCTTGCAGCCAGTGAAACCACTGCTACTTTCCAGCTTTGACACCCTACTTGGCAGTGTACTGTGCAGCCTACACAATATCAGGTTAGTGCATGTGTCAGACTTTCTGAGGGCAGTGACGCGTGTCTGGCAACAAGGTTTTTCAGCCTGGCACATCTCCAGTGAAAACCCCACCTGCAAGCAAACAATGCGCGTGAGATTTAATTGGACATATACTGTAACTTCAGCTAGCGTTTTGAATGAATGGAGATAGAGGAAAGCCTGGGAAAGAAAATAACTCAATCCTCATTACAGTAATTAATCGTTCACTTTGAGTACTGGCTTCTTTGTGTCCACATGTTGCTTTGTAGGACATCACAACCATGAGGCATTAGTGATGAAATAAAACAAAACAAAATAAAAACAAAAGAACGATTTAAACTCCAACCAGACATACAAAAGAATGCAAGAGCAAAGGCCCAACTCCTATTTTTACAGAGCAAAGCCACGGTCTATTCCTGTCACCACCTCAGATCAATGTGCTAAGTGATATCCATTCAAATTACTCGACAGTTTAATCAGAGGAAGTGAAACACAATTAGAGAGCATTAGTGTAAAAGCCAGTAGAAAATAACAGAATGTCCATGTGGGATACCTGAAGCAAAAGACTATTGAAAATAACTCTGTGACATTTTCACCAACATTTTTTTTACAGAAAAAAAAAAAAATCCTTTGTAAATGCTATTACAAACTAATTAGGCATAAAATAATGCTTTAAATCTATTAGAGTCCTTATTTCTCCTTGTAGAGATCAGAATTTTTTTTTGCTTTTTTGGCTGTTAAACTTAAATGCATAAAGATAAAGACTTTTACTGAAATGATAACCGGTGCATTTAAAAAGCCTCTCTGTGCTCCCTCTCAAGTCAGCAGGAGTTTTACCATTATTTCCATTGAATGATTGGAACATTCACTTTTCATGGACACTCCAAATTTTCACTGAATATAAGCTGTATTTTTGGAATCATCAAACAGATGACTTGGATTAAGTGGATGAAATGGGAGCAGGGAATGGAAGGAACTCCTCCTTCTCCTCCTGAAGGCAGGGATGCAAGGCTGGTGGATTGAAAAGGACAAACAAATGCAAACCTGCCCCAGAAGCCTTGCCTGGAGTCCTCCGGTGGGATATGCTGGTGTGGGCTCCGGTGCCTGGAGTCCATCTGACCCCTTCATCCCAAGCTGCACCACAGCTCAGTTTCAGTGGGAAAAGTAAAAATATACAACCAGTCCGGAGGTATTAAGGGAATAAGGATTCGTGAATCCCCACAACAGGGAATCAGACCAAGGTCTCTCATTTCCTGGGTGATACTCAACTATTAAAAAAAAATATAGAAGGCAGAATAACTTCTATGTGATTTAGATACAAAGGTACCTCACTTAGTCTTTTCAAAAAAATAACTATTAATACATGTCTTCAGGATAGAGCATAAGCTGGAAAAAGCCTTCTCCTTCCAGCCCTAACTTGCTTTTTAAGATCCAGAAGGCATGGAGGCTCCGACTGTACTCAGCACAGTTAATCTCTTGGACTGAGGTAACTTCACTTTTTTCAATAGTCACAATGCATAGCCCAGGTCCTGGTATCCCTGTGGTAAAAAAATAACTTAAAATGTTCATGTTGTAATTCCGAGCTCATAGGCTCTGAGATCTTTAATTGGATTTGGCCCTTTATCTTCTATATTCATGAGACAGTAATTAATTTGACCATCCCTGCCTGGCCCATGGGGTAATTGAATGAATAGCTCTGCACATCCACATAAATGCCTCCAAAAAGAGTTATTACTATGAATGTGTAATATGACAAGTTAACTCTGTTATGTTGATAATGATGGCATTGAAATTGTTAAGGCAAGTGCCATTGGACCCCATCTCATAGCTAATGGAAATGGAAGTGTATGAATATGCAACATGCAAAACCACTGCACAGTTTACACTCTGCCTAGCATTTTAAAATAAAAAAGATAAAGTTAATCCCATTTTTCAAATTTCCTTGATACACCTTCATCTTCTGGTACAACTAAAATCCTCAAAATATTGCAAAAGGGCTTAAAAGCAAGATAGTTCTTTTGGTAGATTGCCACAAAGACTTCTTGTAGGAAATGAGGTGTAAAACATTTTAAAGAATGTTAAATGAAATCACAGCAGACTGAAACCTGTGGTTCCAGTGCAAGACCTGAAATAACTTTGAAACAGATGCTAATTGGCACCACCTTCTTTCTGATTTTCATAAATGAAACTGAACGAGCCTTCAAAGGTGCCAAAGGAAGACGAACCGTCCAAAGAACGTTAAAATGTGCTTGGATTTGGTTTTTCAGCTCCAAAGTTATTTATATCCTGCTAAGTTATTTAGATGCTTTTGAAAATTCATCCAATGAGACAAGCGTGTACATTTTCAAAAGGATTGAAAGTCTGTGGAATTTAAATTCTTAAATTATACTGGATATGCCTTCCATTACCAATTAGCATTGGCTTTGGAGGTGAACTACTGATCTGGAGTTGTACTGAGTTATTCACTGCAGGAGATTTTTTACTGGGGAATAGTTCATGGTTTGTACCCGGACAAACGTGGTAGTTTGCAAGTCTCGGTACAAATCATGCACTATTAAAAGTTATCCACAGACATCTGCAGCTGTTTAGAATACATTTAATGACAGATGCATATAGAAACTAATTGCAAGTGGTAAAAGTGCCAACTGACCTCTACATCTGTTTTTCTTCTTTCCCTCCTAAATAACTTGAACTTGTTCCAAATTAAACCTATTTTTAACATGGAAGGACATCAACTATTTTAAATATTATTATTCTAATAATTCACTAATTTGGCTCTCCAGTGACTTCAATAGCAATTTCAGTAGTAATACAATGTAGCATTCCACACTTCCTATTTATTAGTCTATTCTTACATGCCATACCCTATAATTTCATTGGCATTATCTACAAAATTACAATTGAATAAGCGTTTCCTATCAAAATCAATGATTTCAATAAACCAGGAACAACTGTAGAGATTCCGCACGTTACACATGATCATGATGTACACCAACAAGATAGCAACGGAATCCACAGTCTATGGGAACCAGACTCTACTTCCGATTCCCAGTCCAGTTCTCTTTCTAATAGACTATATTTTAGTGAAGTTTTCTTTAGTATGGCAATTAGCGTTAAGGGTGATTCAATTCCATGATGATCAAATGCCTAAAGAAATTTTAAAAAGTAAACTAAAGCCCGGCAGGAGAAGCTCTGTGGCTTTCCACACCACATGATGCTTTTCGCTTCAAAACTACTAAGTAAATTACTGAGAAAAAGTTACTGTGAATAAAATGGGCTGCACTGTGTTAAGTAATTATTTCTAAAGTGTGAAATGGGTAGGAAGTATCTCCTCTTAAAGTAGTGCCATGATGCGTATTACTTCTCTAGCATAAAGTGAAGGGTTTTTTGTTTTTTCTTCTTTATCTTGCAGAAGCAAACACAGGAATGAAAACTTTATTTTTCTAATGATCTTTTATGTGGGAGAGAAGTGTAAAGACTCAACCTGTGAAACTATGCTGTACTCTGCTATTTGTACCCACTACTGTTTCTGGAAGAATCTTCTAGAGTTTCATGAGCTCTCAGGAAATGCCCAGTAAATTATAAATATACTTGGTTAATGCTCCCCATTTAAGGAATGTATGATGGAGACGTGATCTCCTATGTTAAAGACCAGCATTTCTGGGGGTGTTAAGGGATGCACCCCAGTTAAGATTTAATTTGTGAAACAATGCAGAACACAGCTTGCCTTTAAGTATGTCTTGCAAGCATGTCATGCTGCACACCCATTCTATTCCTCAGTCTTGAAAACCAGTGGTAAAAAAAAGTCATTTTAAAAGAAAAGTTATGATCACAACATGGGTTAGGAAAATACCCTTATGATGCTTCTGAGAGAACAGAGGGGATTCTTGCAATTAATTAATCACCAGATGCATAACAGCAGGCTATTTCAACAAGAAGAAAAGGTTATTTTTTCTCCTTTTTTGTTGTTGTTTTTTTTTTTTTTTTTTTTGACAACTGTTAAAGTTGGGGGAATGAGGCAAAGAAAGAGGAAAACCACGTATGTATCAAAAAAGAGCGTTCTCTAAGACAAAAGCTGACACAAATTAGTAATAATGAATTGTGTATATTAGATGGCTAAAATACTGCTGTCCATTTAAAGGATAATTACACATGCATTAAAATATTTATGCAGAGTACATGTGAAATTCAGTCCCAGATGAAAACCAAGAGGTAATAGAGATTAAATAAGAGAGTACTAGTCTGGGTTTAATGGCTGACAAGCACAATTTAGAGAAAATATTTTCCCTTAATAATTCCTTTCAACAACACACAATACAGGCTTTTGTTTTGTTTTGTTCATATACCTAAGACATTCATTCCAAAAAGATCAGAAAGGGTTATTTTCTCAGATTAAATATCATATGGATATCAGAATTATACTTTGGGAGGGCATGACTTCTGAACACACACAGAGCCATTTAGTGACCCGTTCATGAGAAAGAGCAAAAGTGTATCTACAAAGTGTAAACTCATTTTGGCCTCAGTCCTGAAACAATCTGTGAGGTTTGACCTTCAGAAGAACTTCGCATAACACAGATGGGTTGACTAGGGTTGGCCACAGGAAAGCATTTAACAAGTCAATGTTGCAAAGCACTCTGTAACGATGCAGAACAAGCCTCTGAATATATCAAGTGAGCTCTTCTCTGCCGAAATATCTATATGTTAATAGTTTGTTCTCTGGGATCAGGAGGTGTTACCTCCAGGAGGGGAATGGATGGAACACAATACAGGGCTTTGAAATTATATTTTATAATTTCATTTTTTTAAAATACTTTAACATTTAATTAATCTGATAATTTAATAATTTAATTTAATATTTTAAATAATTTAATAAATTTATATACTTTCAAATACAGTAATTGTAAGGTGGCGTTAGTCTGTACTTAGAGACAAGCGATGGTGAATGCCAAGTGACCTTGGAAGCTTCTCCATAACGTAGGAAAATTAGGCAAAGGCAACAATACTACATCAGGACGGTTGTTCTGACCATCATGTACACCCACTGATGGTTGTAGCCCTGATGTGCATGGACAAGATGGGGAGCAGACAACCTCAAATCCATGACCACATCAGGTGAGGTACCTATAAACATTTCTGGTGAGCCTGTTTTACTAATATCATGTGCTCACGCGAAAGGAACTGTGTTTACAACATTAATAGTTCATGGGCTTCTCTCTAGATGGAGATATCTATTTATTTTTTTATAAAATTGCCTTAAATGCACTACTCTGTGCACACATTTACAGATATTTGTATACTCAAGGATGAAATTTCATTTCTTAGATAACTTCCTAAATCAAGATAAGAATGTCCATCAATCATCTAATATAGCCAAAGAGTAGAAATTTTGGGTAAGAGTGCTTTTTTTAAAAAAATATGAGGCTAGCAGAATGACTGCCTATGCCAGCAGTCATTCTGACTGATGAATTCCGGAGCAGCTTGTTACAACAAATAGTGTCTCCTAGTAAAATTCTCTACTTCTAATATCATTCTGCTCTCCAAAAACATATTTTTTACATCAGAAACAAATTGCAACTATACACAGAAGAACAAGCTGTTGCCTCAGAAAGTTATTTCCAATATTCCACGTAAATTCAAATTTTATCAAGACAAAAAGAAATCTGGATGACACATTTTTATGCATTTACGTGTGTGTATGTAATGCTTTTATCATTCAAATCCACTATGTTTTACCTTTATAAAATCAAAATTCAAGATAGCCATGATTTCTTGACTGACATATTTATATTTTCAGTGCTAAGAAGGGCAATACGCAATATTAGGCATCAATTTACATATCTTATTTCAACTGCCACTTCTTTTTTTATGCAAAAATTTGTTCAAATTGCAGAACCACACACTTGAAAATAAATATTAGTATAACAGCTGCCTGCTCAGCTAGAATTTCCCCTGTTTTTATCCACGCATGTTATTGTACGGTCTTCAATTATATGATCAGATCTTAATTTTTCCACAGGAACTCTGCTAATGCGCACAGGATAGATGAGCCTCATTTGTTGCTCAGTTGTTTATATAGCTAAAATATGTTGTTTGCAAAATTAACGTAGATTAGTATAGTAGTCTAAAAATGTTGCTGGATATTTCAACAGTTTCCTATAAAACCAAAACCACAATTTAGCTGCGAGAAAACATAGTATTTAAGATTGTAGGCATGGCAGAGTAGAACAACTTTTTCTTTTGAAATATCAGAGAGACTGTTTCTATAAGCAAAATGGTATTGTTCAAGTTGGCATTAACATAGGATTTGCAAAGTAATGTGAAGTGTCATGGGGATGTTCAGTTATTACATCTGCTCAGACCTGTTTGCACTTTAGAACAAAAAGAAGCTCCCCAGGAGTGATGGGGAGAGAGTTGAGCTGTAGTGATGCTGTAGTGATGCTGTAGTGATGCTGTAGTATCAGGAAAGTATTTAAAAGTCATTAAATTATGAAATTAATTGACTATTAAGTAAGTATCTGCAGAGAAATGATGTAGCACAGCAAAAACTGCTGTGGAAAAATATTTTCTTCTGAATACAGAATATCTCAAGAAGTTTTGGTTTGGTATCCTCACGACTTGTAACTTAAATTGACTTTTGAATTATACTGACTTAAATGGTCTTGCTATCATTTCTGATATTTTTTCTTAAAAGAAAAGACAAGCATTATTATAATTGTTCATTTTTGTAAACCTTGAAACTAGCGTGTTAAATGCATCCATGATTCTTCCCTTTGGAAATAAATCCTAATAAACCAACTGGATTTATATCAGTCTATTATATAGCACATTCATGAATATAGACTAAATTTCAGTTTCTTGGACTAGAAGTCATGATCATATCTAATCTCCTGTGCCTGATAATAAGTTTATGACGGTGAGTGGAAAAGCTTACTGACTTCAGAGGTCATTGAATGAGATCACAAACTATTTTACACAGCACAGTTATTAGTAAAAAAAAAAAAAAAACAAATAGTAGTAAGAATAACAGATAAATACTCCTATTGCCTTTTGTGTTGCTCTACACTACATGGATTTTTATAGGCTATATTATTCCCCAGATGACACGCTGAAATAAATACAGAAACTCAGAGCAAATGGAGATTTTTCTTTTTCCCCCACAAGTATTTTAGGAATTTCAAAGTTCCAATTTTGAACTTGGATGTCCCATCCCTGGAAGTGTTCAAGATCAGGCTGGACAGAGCTTTGAGCAACCTGATCTAGTTGGATATGTCCCTGCCCATGGCAGGAAGGTTGGACCAGATGATATTTAAAAGTCCCTTCTGACCCTAACTATTCTATCATTCATTGAGATTTGGGCATGTATTTTTGATTCAAATTTATTTTTCCTAATCAGAATAATTGAAATTAATCAAATTCTGCCTTCTGTATTACTGGAATGAGTTAATCCACTAGTCTAAGGAACAAAATTTGTGTTTTCGAAAATGTCCCAAGTTTCTTCTCTGTATTCTCCCATACTATATGGAGTATATGTGTAGTACCTGTGAGTTCCCGGTTGTGCTCTTCTGGGAACCGATGCACAACAGTGGTAGGGTCAACTGGGTAATTCAGTGAATTGGAATGAGAATTTGGACACATATTACATCTCTCACCAATAAACAAGAGGTATGTATCCACCTAAACTGTAAATAATAAGAACAGCCACTTTGTGATTTCCTGCGCGGATACACACTGTAAAAATTATTAAATTTGAAAGTAATGCATTATATTTAAATGAACACTGTAAAATCAGATTTAGATACAATAATCTTTTTAAAAGAATGCACTGAAAATGAACAGACCTGTTTACTGCTTCATCAACAGAGGGTGAAATACTCTGTTTTGTACATATGATCTGCAAATATTTATTTTAAAAACCCAATAACCTAAACATTCTTCTACCCAAGTCTTTTTTTAAATGTCAATTACTATAGCATCGGAGAGCAATCATACAGCTAAATGATGCTTTAACCAGTTTGCTATGATAAATGTTCTATGACCACAACAGAGTATCTATAAAGAATTTTCCATTTGATCCACTTGTAGGACTTGCATTGAACTAGCAAACCAGGGAAGGGGAATAAACTCCTCTACTGATTCCTAGAACACACATTATAGAGTAGGAATATTTCAACAAATTTTGATATTTAATACTTTCCAAAATTCTTTTCTGAGCACCCTTGTGGATTGACTCCGTCTTTATGTCCCTTGCAGATAGCATTAGCATACTGTACTGAACATAATAAAGATATGATTCCTAGACATAATAATAGCAGTCTGAAGAGTTTAAAATCATAATATAGACTATGAAACAAAAAAATGATGCTTAAAATACTCAAGTTTTTTTTAAAAAAAAATACTTTTTTGTGTTATGCTTATTTGTCTTTTGGCTTTATGTCTTAAGGAACTATGTTTCAAATATTTCTATGCTTGCCCATCAGTTAGAAGTTTCCTTTATTAAAACAAAATTAAGAACATTTTGCATGAAACAAAAATATGGGAATTTAAAGAAAACTTAAATATTTGGAGATACAGAAACAGAAGAGTTAGCTACAGTAACTACAAAACATAAATAATATTTGCAATCTTAATTATCCTCCTACTCTCTCATATCATCAAACCCCTTCCACATTCTAGGGCAGTAACCACCTACTCCCTCAAAATCACTTCAGTGAAGCTTGCAAATGCTATCTAACATTTATTTTCTGTTACACAAACATATGCAAATGCTTATCCATATGTATAAGCACATAGACACACCTCCAGAATAGAACTCAGATCCCTCCATCAAGGTCAGTGTCCTTAGACTTGTACCTCCCATCCCAAAGAGTCTAATTGAGATGTGCATTACAGTGAGCGGGAAAGGGCAGAGTGAAGGCAGATTAGTAACAATAATATTGTCATAGAGGCTAGTTACGGGCATGATAGCTTGACGGTTTAGTCCTTTGTCTCTTCAGCTCCTAGATTCTTAGGTCTCTTCTACTTTTTCTTGCCCACATCAAAAGTATGATTCAATGTTTGCTCCTGTTAGTGGCATTTCTATCATCTATTGTTTAATTTCTTTCCACAGAAACAATCTCAAATTGACCGCCTAGCTAGTCTTATCAGTAATTTGTCTTACAACAGAATCAAAACTATCTTCATAAGTTCATTTCCCCCTTTCCATACATCCACTAAATAAGCTGGGTTTTGTCTGTTAGACACTCAATATTCTGCAGAACACCTACGTGTGCTCAAGAATTTGCTTCAGTTCCACAACAGTGTGTTTTTGTTCCCTGAGCTGAGATGCTACCATGGTTCAGTATGCTTTCTTATGCCTCCTCGCTCATCCAAGTCATTCCCTTTCACCCATGAAATAGTTTCTGGACTTGCGACCTGCCATCACCTAAAGAGCTCATGAGGCTTCAATGGAGACACCTGGTTTGTTAAGCCACTCAAATGCCTTCCCTCAAAATATCTCAGTTAAAACCTCTCCCCTGCCTTGTTGATTCCATTTCTTTACTTCAGTGGTGCCCCAAATTTTTGGACCAATTGACTATTCAGCCTTCAGTCTCTCCTGCCGTACAGGATAAAGACAAAGGCTTGTTTTGAACAGTGGGCTTGAATGTTGTTCAATGACTAGTATGACTGAGCTCATAGATAGACATGAATAGCAATTAAATCTGGGAAGGAAGCAAAAAATGTATGGGAACATTTCACAAGCCTAGGAAAATATTATTTAAATAAATTGAAATTCTTTATATTCTTTTTTTCAGCCATTTAGTACAGTGATTAGTATTACAGATATTTGTATTTCTGCAAACATGATAAAAAGAATTGAAACACAAAATGTTGCAAACTAAACAAAATAATAGCATCAGTCATCTCTGAAATCATTATTGCACTTGACAAACATAACAAAATTAAAGCATATGGGACTTTCCTGGAAATTTCCCACACACTTTTTTAAGACATCTGTTCAAAGCAGAAATGTAGGGTAAATTTCTGGAGGGGGAAAGAACAAAAAACCCTGCATCTTCCTTATTCCCCCTATAGATTACACAGTTTAGAGCAATTTCTTTGGGGCATTATATGACCTTTTCCACTTGTATGAATCTCTCCTAGGCTCTGGGGTGTTCACAGAGAAGCTCTGAATCAGCTCTATGAAACTTTTCCATGAGGAACAAGAATGGACTTTTAGCTTGGCTTTCTGTGTCTACAGACACGGACCCATATTTAACTCATTTGTCCCACTTAAATCAAGTGCTTGTTATAAAGAGACATCCCCCACCACCCACAAGAACCTGATGCTGACTGCACTGTGAACAAATTTCATTTCTATGCTGATATAAGGATAGCATATTGCACTGATCAAAACCGCATTAAACACTGCTACATTTACAGAGGCAAGAATTTAATTTAAATGTCATTTTAAATTTCCACTATTAGACTTCCTCACTATTACTGCCCTCTTTTTCTTCCTTATTCCAAAGCTACTGAGTATCTTTATGTTCACAGATTTTAATTTTAATTGCATACTCAACTATCTCAAATTATTAAGCAGCATACCAAGGTAGCAGCAAATTGGCATTATACCGTTTTCTCCATATGCTAAGCAGGTCAAACTATATCACCCATATGCTATATTCCTCTCTGCTGTGAGTAAAGCCAATGAATGTGGTCTTTGTGTCTCTATAACAGACTGCAGAATTGCTTCAGTAGATCTTGAGGTCCCAGCACCCGTTCATAAATCAGTCGTATTGGACACATTTTTCTCCTAAGATTACAAACACTAGATCACTGGACATGTATATTCATATAACTTTTGTCTCCAAAATTAAACTGTTTCTACCAGTCTTATCAAATTCCTGCAACTTTCTCACAATATCACTACCTGTAAATTTATGGGGTTTTTCCTGCCTTTGTCCAATATTGTATTTCTCCATATCAATAACTTTCTGCTTTAAATCCTTCTGAATCAATTCTGCCTCTATTTTCTCTCTTCTCTCATTACTCATAATTTTTTTTTAACAAATCTGCAGCCCCTGCTTTCCTGCCTTTCAAAGCCAGCTGTAATTTCTGACTCTCCATTTAGAATTCGTGCTTTAACCCAGCTCCTCACAAAGAGCCAAGGAGCCTTGACCACCTTGGGCTTATTCTGGCCATCCAAATGTCTGAGATTTGCAGGAAAGGAGTAAGGTTTACAAGTGTTGTCAGTGATGCCTGCCTTAAAATTGCCAATTTACCGGTGTTTTGTCCAGTTCCAGCTCCGAGATTCCATTTTGGGCAGAAAAAGGAGCGTCTCTGGGGTTGCCTGATTTAGGAACAAAAATACAGGACACAGAAAAGGGAGCTTTAGAGAAAGTACAGAGGGGGAACTGTAATCCATAAGGGAGGAAGTTCATGCCCAAAATATATACTCAGCTGCAGGGTAAAATGGTCCTTTTGGAGGCAGCGGTGGCAAAAACTCCTCTTAGCCAAGCTTTTCCCATGGCTGTGACACAGGTAGGTCCAAGGAAACAAAATACGGTGCAGAGATTTGCTCCTTTATCTGTGATCCATGACAGTGAGTGAGTACAAGGTATAACACATCTGAAAATACTCACCTGCCATCCCGGAACTGGTCTACCTCCCTTTCCTAGGTCAGTCAAGCAAGACATGGTGCAACACGAGAGGTGCTCTGCGTTACCTGTTTCAAGGTATATACAGACCCCAAAGGCATTGGGATCGCCTTTAGGATCTGCCTTTGGGATTGCTCCTGCAAATGCTTCTGCACAGGTGATGCTCGGGTGCAGAAAAAATACCACCTCAAACCCGTGTGGCCATTGGCATGTGGCCATCTCCCACTGCAGCCTCCCAAAGCAAAGCAGTAGGATTGGCTCATGCCCTACAGGAAGGAGTAGTAGCAAGATTAAATAAGAAAAAAATCAAAATTAGTATTAGAGATGATAGATTTTACCATCCCGGGGAAAAAATCCCCTAAGCATTTAATAAGGGACATGAGATTTGAAGCTGCACTGGGGGAAATTTCATATTATACAGAGTATTTAAAAAGTGGAACATGATTCAGCAAAATACTTCTGTAGAGATTTTAAGCCTCTGATGTCAAAAGGATTGAGCAGAATAGCTCTGAGTCCACCTGCTGCCAGCCCTTTGCAGACCCCATGGTGGAAAAGTATGCCTACAAGACAGCATGACTTATCTGGTCGACCGAGGGATGATGAGATGGGGCATGCGAGTGCCTGCGTGTTGGGACAGCCAGTGAAACAGCCCATGCGTGACAGTCAACCTCTTCTGAGAGGCAGGTTACAACGAAACAAAACCTGAGATAAAAATAAAAGAATGAGAAATACAAAAGAATAAGCCAGGTCTGGACAAGCTGTTCTTTTTTCTTTACATGCCTCATTAAGGTATTACAACCTGGTAGGCATGAAAACCAAATGGCCACGTGGGGATGAGCTGAGAACGATGTGTTTTATGCAACAAGCTACAGAAGAAAAAGGTTGGATGCCCGGGATGCCAGTTTATGACTTCTGAAGCCCAAATTCTCTGCTTCAGCACAGGATTCCTGTGTGGTGTTTATCATGTTAGTTTAGTCTCTGTCTACCTGCTCTATCTATTTAGAAGCAGGAATATTTCACACAGGTATTTTGAAGATAAATGACATAAAGAAAAATATTGGAAGTGCAAAAATACTATTGTACTGGAAGCTACCGAAGTACTTTAGATGGCTAGAAGTGTCTAGACTATTAGACAGGTGTCAAATAAATTGAAAATAATAATATAATAGATTATTCCACATGAGCCAAAGTTTCACGGAAATGTTGTTTAGATAACAAAAAATCCTATCAGTTTATCGTGTGTGTGTGGGCTTGTAAATAACCATCCCAACAAACCAAAACAAAACTCTCTTAGTATATTCCCTGAAGAATACTACTACTGGAAGAATAACAGAAGCTTTATTTCAACGTAGCAAACCAAAGCTGTAAAAGAGTCTTTTAGCCGAATATATTCTGCATATATGATGGTCACTGACTAACTGGGATGACACTGAGGTGTTACAGTTTAAGGCAGGCAAATATACGTACAACTTAATGGATATAATATATTCCAGGACTTCACTGAAATAGTTAATGCCTTTGAGAGTCCTCAGGGACATAGCTGTCCAGCTCCATGAATTTTTACACGTAATGCAGGTAATCAGCAATTCAAATGTTATGTCGAGCTCATAGAGACAGGATATATGAATGTAGTATGTCTTCTCACAGCAACTTCACAGCTAGAAATGAGGAAATGTATCTATTTCCATAGTAGAACATTGAAAATATTTTTTAGAAACTTATTTCATATTAAAATAAAAGTTAAGAAAATACATAATTCAGCACAAAGCGATTTGTGCATTTAAGTGATGCTTAGCATCATCGAGCTCTATGGGAAAGGCTGTTACACAATTGAAATGGAGAAGATGGGGGCTGCAGTTGTGTAAGCATCCATGTGCTCAGAGCAAATAGAAAGAAAATCCCTTTTATTGCAGGTTTTGTTATTTAAATTACAGAGTTTATTCACACTCTACAGACTTTCTGGGCAGGCAGAGGAATGAAGCATGTCTTACATTGCTTGTGACTGTTACCTAAACATTCTTTCTTTCTCATTGCAGGACTCTAAATGCCCAGCTCAGCCCTAGAGTGAGAAGGAGAAAATCTGTTTTGTTCTTACTGTGTCCTGCCTGTGAGCCTTAGACCGTAACGAAGCAAAGTCAGATAACTTCAGTTCAGGCAAAAATTGAGAGGAGAAAAGGAAATTTTGGTGTAGGTGAGTTCTTCTTCCATCATCACTATTCGATGTGGATACTTCCTTATGTTACACAGTTTCATTAATATAATAAAATTATCCATGCCATATAATGAGTTTGCTACCTAAAAGCAATTCTTTGACTCACTTAGAAATGACACAGAAAGGTCTTTTCTGGGTCCATCAATGTTTCATATTGTCATTAATGACCTAGGTGACAGAACACGGAATATGCTTATTAAATTTGGAGGTGACACCAAGCCAAGAAGCACTGAAAGTACTCTGGAGGGCAGAATAAAAATTCAAAATTATTCTGACAAATTGCACTTATGTCCTCAAAAATTAAAAAAAAAAAAAAAAGAGATGCTATCCAACAGGGTCATGTGCAAGAAGTTCACTCAGTCAGGAATAACCAGCTATAAAACACAGAACAAGTAGTAGCTACTGCAGAAAAGGTTCCAGAGGCTTTTGTGGATCACAGACTGAACAGGAGCCATCAGTGTCACCCAGCTGCAGCCAAGGCAAGCACCCTTCTCGGGCAGAAACACCCAACTGCAGCCAGGGAAATGCTGTTTTCCAAACTAGCAAGGTCTCAGCTCAAATACCATGGGATTTTTTTGGCCCTGTGTACCACGAAGACATGGACCATTTAGACTGGATCCAAAAAAGATCAAAAGCAATTACCACAGATCAGCAAAACACTCCACCAACAGTAAAAACCTGGACGCACTGGGCTCGTTAAACTCTCAGCATTTGAAAAGTGAAGCACTGGAATAGATTTCCTTGAGAAATCTTCAGTTCTGGAGTTTACAGGAGGAGCTAATGTGTCAAGAATGACAACACTAATACTCCCTTAGAGCAAAAAGATGGAATAGGTGATTTCTTAAATTCATCGCACTTCTGCGAACTAAGAACGTTTATGTCGCAATGACTTGCCCAGCTATAACCGACAGAAGGAATCACCTCAAGCAGAGCAGAGGGGCTTTTAAACTGTTATTCACAGTGGTTTATATTTCTTTAAGAAGACTGGGTTAGATGGGAACCTCCAAGTAAAAGATTATTTGTGGGGAGATTCCAAAATACTGTCAGGGCTGAGACTCAAAGCTTTAAAGGTGCTGCAGACATCCACATCCCATGATTTTGGTGAGAATCCATTTCAGCACCAGAGGATCTTTAGAAGATCAGCACACGTGTTCTTAAATTCTGTCTATTGTCCATATTCTAAAAAAACCCAACACTGGTCTAACTTACTTTCGATTTAAAGTAAAAAAAAAAAAAAAAACAAACAAAAAAAACTCACCTAAAATAAGCTCCACTATTGTATTGGACCACTACTGTTTAAAGCCGAAACTAAATGGAGAAAATTCATGCAAAAGCTGATGTCTCATATCTTGATCAAAACTCTGCATTTTTTCCTAGGGATTAAATGCAACGTAAGAGAAATGGATCATAGGGACATGGTTTAGTGGTGGACTTGGCAGTGTTAGGTTTATGGTTGGACTTGATGATCTTAAAGGTCTTTTCCAACCTAAATGATTCTATGATTTTACATATACTGCAACTATACATATTTTTTCTATTACTTGATATTTTGATTAAGCTGACTGGATTGTAAATTTCAAATGAAGATGTTTTTTTCTTCCTACTATGTGAAATGTTGTTTCAACCTTACAAACTGTCAAGAAAAACTTACTTATACACAGAATTTACTCAATTAGCCTTGCCATGATGTTTTCTAAAGTGGTATTCTCTAAAATTCCAATACAGAATAAACACATTGCAAGAAAACAAATAGATTTTTACAGTCTGCTGTAGTTGCTAAACCAGTCTATTCTGTTTTGTAGAGAAACATCTGGAAAATCTACTTTGGAATGAAAAGTCAGGAGTGTGGTGTACGGTATATTGCAAAAGGAGAAGACTTTTTTTCAATTCCTGCAGTTGTTAGGCTAGAAATAGACCATGGAAATGGTTATAGGGAAAATTTCACTGTATATATAAAAATAATTATTTATATTTAATATTGGGCTACAGACATAGCAGTTAAAGTGCAATATCCATTGTAACATTCACCGTTTGATTCAGATTTTAATGCCAACTCTTAGGTAATGTTGCATTTGAAATCTCTGAACATAGCACTTGGGGAAAATCCAGTCAGCAAGAAAAAATAAGATGAGAATGTGAATGTGCTTGTGAGCTATCCAAGTAACGTGCTGGAAGACTTTGTCCTTGACAAGCACAAAGAAAAGCCAAACACCTGTCTGCCTATTATTTTCCATTACCAATCTCTTTTTAATATCAAACACCTCTGCATTTCAGCAAATACTTCAGTCTGTAAAAACATTGAAGGAGAACAAACGCTTCTATACTACTATATTTTGTAAACTTCACACGATCATTTTTTGAAAAACAGACCAGTAATGGGAAAGCCAGCACTTTGTTTTTGGGATCATAAATCCAAAGTCTTTTCTAAGTCAATATTTTATCTTACCATCGACATGAGCAGAATTTCCAAACGAGAAAAAAACCCAGTTGTTTTTTACTTATTGAGGAACTGCATGTTTCAGAAACACTTCCTCATTTGAGTGGGATAGAAACTTTAAGAAACTTTTTACTATGAGGGTGGTGAGACACTGGCCCAGGTTGCCCAGAGAGGTGGTAGATGCCCCATCCCTGGAAACGTTCCAGGTCAGGTTGGACGGGGCTCTGAGCAACCTGATCTAGTTGGAGATGTCCCTGCCCATGGCAGGGGGGTTGGACTAGAGGACCTTTGAAGGTCCCTTCCAATCCAAACTATTCTGTGATTCTATGATTGTTTCTACGATTCTATGATACGGTAACAGGAGAAGCAATGCTGATCTTGACTGGATTACTTATGAGCGAGGACTTGCAGGAGGAAATGGTATTTCCACGCTACCACTCTCATAAATATGGTGGTCACACCGGGAAAATGAGCTGTAGAATCTTAATGGCTTTTAGTAGTAGGAGCACCACAGAAGTTAGCTTGATGCTCTATTTTTGATCCATATTTTAATTGGAAATAACTGGCAACCATCTCCCCAATGCATGAGATCTTCAGGATACATTTCTAAATCACATTCTTCACTGATGTGTGTGGCAATTCAATGGGTTCTTAGCAGACAAAAATATATAGTCGTATAATTTGGGTGTTGGGGAAGATCTTCAAATGTACGCTCTGCATTTACTAATAGGAGCACAAGGTCTTTTCAATACTGGAATAGAATTTTTGATGAAGTGCCTGGTGGCGAATTTGAAATACTAGCCTGGGGGCCCCAATGAGACATAATTCATTCCAGCAGCTAGAACAAATCTAGCTTCTACATCCATTCCTCTAAAGTCATTATTGACCCAAGGGAAAATGCTAGCCTTAAGCAAGTTTTAATAAAGACTCTGGTGGAGTAGTTTCTGTAGCACTAAATGCGATAATGAGAAACAAGCCACTTAGCTGCAATAGACCCAGGACCTGTATATAACCCGAAAGTCAGTTTTCTGAGGTTCTTGGGATTCTTTCCAGAGATGAAACAGGCATCCAAAAGAGATTTAATTACCTTGCTCACTAATTTGTTACATAAAAATCAGTCAGGCTTAAATGGACCAATATTCTGCTTGTCCTATATGAGCATAATTTATTTTAATACTGTTTCTGTGAAGTAAAAATGTCCACAGACTAATCAAGTCTGGGTTGAAAACCAAGGTTTTTACTAAACTGATGAAAGTGTAAACATCTAAATCTGTCCTTAAACATTGCTCTGCTTTAGAACTTTTTGCAGTTTATTTTAAACGATAAATGTTTGTATCTGTCTGTGACCATAAGACCTAGCATCAAACAGCATCACTGACGCTACAGACTGTGGCAGTTCTTAGGCAATTACTGAAAACTCTCTATGGATGAAGTAGGCAAACAACAAAAACAACAACCTGATAAGTAGCATGTATTCTTCTGAAGTTAGATCTGCTTTAATTTAAAAAAAAAAAAAGTTAACTATCCCTCACTCTGCCCCTTTTTAACCATCAACCACAAAATAAAACCTTGCTAGATGCCGTGGAAGTCATTTGAAAATTAAACTACAGTCTTGATACAGAGAGATAGAGAAAGGATCCTTTGTGTGACTGTTATGATCATTAGTCTCCATCCCAGGCAGAGCAATCACAATCTTTTGTGCCTGTTGTTGATGCCTGGCATTCATTCACAGAGAGATGCTTTGTTTTATGTCTTCAAATTCTACAGGCAAGTATTTAAGTTGTGAAAGTCAGCGGAGGAAAACAGGGAAATAGACTCCTCCGCGTTGGTGCTTTCGTAATACAATTGGTGGGACGGAATAAAAGCACAAAGAAGATCGGCTGATATAGCAGCGCATTGAGCAAGAGGGGGGATCTGAGAATATTCTCATGTCTAATACAACGCAGTAAACCCCTGGTCCTACTCTGGCCCTCAGCCAAGATGAGCTGCATCTAGGTACATCATCATCATATTCACAAAGACATACCATTTGCAACTTTTTAAAATCTGATCAAGTATTTACTGTGCACAGCAAAAATAAATACTTTAAGGTTAAGGATGGGGAGGTATGGACTATACGCTTTACAGTCAAACAATCAAACTTAAAGCCAGTATGCGGTATTTGCAGCCAACCCATTCATTTATTTCACATAAAAAGAAGTTTTGGGTACTAATCCTTTTTATGACAACTCTTAAAATATTTTTTAAAGTTATGGGGGAATCAGTGTGTGCTTTATGATCCAGGTGGATTGGTGCTCACAGGCCTCTCTATTTTTTTCTTTTTGGTACCATGTAAGTTCAAATCAGATACTATGTTGTGGTGATTTCAATAAAAGTAAAATTGAATCACGTTTCTGTGAAACTCGCAGCCATTTATATAGATGAGATGGGGGGGGGGGGGGCACAGAAAATATTTGTAGTTTGAATGGAGATTAAATGTCAAGAAGACTGGAGTTGCCATCTACTGGAGTGTGCAAAGAATGACAACTGACATGCAGAAATCCTGAACTGAAAGCATTAGTCAAAATAACAGTCTAGGTACATTGTACATTGCTC
>VZTQ01008891.1:0-10945 GCA_013400755.1 Pelecanoides urinatrix | reverse complement strand
CCGTGCCGGCTGCCCCGTCCCTCCCCAGTTGTTGGGATGAAGATGCTGCAGCACAAGTCCCATGGCACAAGCTGGCATGAGGCAGCATCACTCACCGGCGTACGCCCTGGCTTTGGCTTTAGAGGCGCGGGTGCCCTGGGAGAGCGGGCGAGTCTTCACCATCAGGTGCTTGGTGCTGAGGGCATCACGTGCTGCGGGGGAGAGAGCAGTGGTGTCTGTGTGTGGTGCCAGCCCCATGCCCAGGATCTGGCCGCAGGAGAGGCAGGGATGCCTCCTCTCCACCCATTCCCAGCCGAACTGGGAGCAGTACCTGTTATGGGGCTGGAGAAAATGCCCAAGGCGTGCGTATCGTCCACCCATTTAATATCAAAGCCTTTTTTCCTGCCGGAGAGAGAGAAGCTCAGCAAGGCATCAGCACTGGGTGGGCAGGGGTGCAGAGCAGAGCCCAGGCAGGGGACCCCAGCGCTGGGGATGAGGCATTGCTGGCAGACTCACTGATAGCTGCAGAAGACACGTAGCAGGTCCTCGGTGCGGAAATCCGAGGGGAAATCATAGATCTCGATGACGTGGGGCAGTTCAGCATCGCTGAGGTCCAGTGCGGCAGGCTCGGCCCCGTAGTAGTTGAAGCGGGGTGACTGCCGGCTCTCCCGGTGCTTCTCGCCCCCTGAGAGCTGCAGGGATGGGAAAGACACAGCACTGAGCAACCCATGCCCGCCCGCCCCATGCCAGCCCCCGATCCATGGCAACTGCTCCCCGGGAAGTGGTCCGGCCCCCACTCCCCACCCCAGCACTGCAGATGGATTCGTGGCATTGAGATATTAGGAGTTATCGACCGGGGCTCTCATGCAATGCACTTGCTTTTCCCATTACCAGCATCCCTTCCCTTGCCGCACTCTGCGGTCCCACAGGGGACGCGGTGGGAATGGCACCGGTGAGACAGCGCATGCACCCCCAAGCGCACCTCTCTTTCCACAGTGACATGCTGACCCAAAATACATTTGGGAAACAAGGAGCAAGACAGCAAGGCCAGGAGGAAAGACTGATGTCTGCCTGCTGCACGGGAGCACCGGGCTCTGCATGCCCCAGCTGTAGCACACACACCAGAGCAGCCCGTCGGCACCCCGGATGCTGAGATGGAAAAGCCAGCGCTCCCCTAAGAGGCAAGTTCTGGTGGTTAATCACCTGCACGGCTAAAAATTTATGCCTTATTTCTCATTTGAATTTGTCTGGCTTCACTTTCCAGCCAGCGGTTCTTGTTCTGCCTCTCCGCTGGATTAAAGAGCCTTTGGTCCCTGGTACCCTCCCCGTGATGGCACTTAGGCTAATCAAGTCCCTTCTCAATCTTCTTGATAAGCTAAACGGGTTGTGCGTGTTTAGTATCTCACAGCGGAGCACTTTCTCCAGCCCTAACTGATGATGGCTGTAGTGCTTTTCTACCTCTCCCATTTTTCAACGTTAATTTTGAAACACAGGCAGCAGTCGTGCACTGCCACAACATGGGGGGCACAGCCACCCCCTGCACTCCTCTGCCCCACAGCATTGGTGCCAGTGGGCACCACTTGCTCACCTCTGCTTTCCAAACCACGCTGTGCCGGCAGCCAAGGGGATTCACAGCCCCGCTCCGGCTGCAACACTGGGCCTGGCACAGCCCAAAGCTGGTGGCAGCTCCCCCGTGCCCCCTGGAGCGTGGGGCCGGCACGGTGCCAGGGAGCGGGTACATAACTCAGCGAGGTTCCCAGCCCGATCCCCCAAGTGATCATAGCAGAGCACACCATGGCTGGAAGGTTTGAGTCCATAAATCCCAGCCAGCTCAGTCAATAAAAAGTGCTCATTCCGACAATTTTATGGGGAAGATGGATTCACGGCAGGTGAGGGGGTGTTGCCAGGGCGGCTGGATGCTGGTGGAGGGGAGAGCTGAGTTATGGAGCTCATGGGACAGGCTAGCACTGCCGGCAGAGCCGCCTGCCCCACCACCATCGCCCCGTATGAGGCTGCACACTCATCCAGCACCCCCCGCCCACTCGGGGGATGTAAAGGAGGTGTCCCAGGGCAGGATGAAGCCCTGCGGCAGCGCTTGAGGGAGCAGAGCATTCAGGTAGTGCCAGGAGCCGGGAAGATGATTAGAGAGCGGGAGCGCCAAGTGCTGGAGTGGTCCTTGACCTTCACAAATCACCGAGTGTGGCGGGACAGCAAGGACGGGAGCCGTCTGGCAGCTGGGCTCAGCTGCACAGCAGGCACGGCTCAACAGGTCCCCCCACCCCGGGCACGCAGGTTGCCCGCAGCCCCCCAGCCGTGGGGTGGTGCAGGGAGCGGGAGCCAGGGTGCTGGGAAGGCACCCGGCGCTGATGGATGGACAGACGGACAGCAGAGACAGGAGGCCACAGGAAATGAAGCCTGTCCATCACACCTCGCTGCTCTCTAAAGATGCATCCTCGCCAGAGCACGTTAGAGGGGTCCGTGGCCACTCGCTTATACTCCCACTCGCTCACCAAGAGCTGGAGGGGAGGCGTGTGCCGGCACGCACACCCCGTGGCCCCCGCCCCGCCTCGCCGGCTGATAGAGAGTCCATCGAGCCTGCAAGGAAATGGTCACAGTGCTTAATTACCCTCTGCGTTCAAACTGATTTCTACTCTGAATTTGTCTGGTTTCAGCTTCCAGCCAATGGGTCTCGCTATGGTGTTTTTTCTTGCTAGATTAAAGAGCCGTCCGCTATCAGAAATCTCTCCTCCACACTGAACGTCATAAATCTTGCTCTCTGCTGGCTATCCGCAGCGCATAAGGATTCGGTTACAAGGAAGAACACTACTAATTTTCTTGTTCTTTTTGTTAATTAACAACAGCTCCATCTCCTTGGGAGCCTGCACCCTCCCCGAGCAGCTGTGTCCACCTGCAAAGAGCTCAGAGGGCCCAGGATGGGTGTGGGAATCTGCACGGGGGTGAAGATGGCAACTTTTAATTGATAAATCCCTTTCTCAGGTTCTTATTCATCTGTTTTGGGAAGCTCCCTTGAAAGCTCAAACTTTGCTCAGAGCTTGTGCACAGGATAGCTAACGTGGATGTTCCAGAGCTGTTCACAATTAGCACCAGTGCAGCACGGCACAACCTCGCCCACAGCATCCTACGGCTGCACCATAACATGGGCCCTCCCTGACCTGCCTCCCCAGCAGGGCCAGGCAGCCACTCCACTGTGCCTGAAGACAAAGCCATGCCCCCCGTGCCAGCCCACGGAAAGCCAGTGCCAGCACCATGTGCGCCAGCTGCCGTCAGAGCAGCAGTGCCGTCCCCCTCACACCGGCGCTCACCACAACCTCCCGGCTGGAAGGTGGGGGACTGCAGTTGAGGGGAGCAGTCAGGCAAGGATGGGGATACCCAAAGCTCTTCTATATCTCCCTCTGAGCAGCCCCGGAGATGAGCCCTGCGTGCCCCACACCCTGTCCCAGCCCCACGCCAGCTTGGCGAGGGCACCCCAGCCTGAGCACAGCCCCACGGACGAGGTGGGTACCAGTGCTCCTCAGTAACAATGCTCTTGAGTTAACGTCATGCCTTCCCAGAAGCTGTTATCAGGCACCATCCGCCACTTCACACCCTGCTTCCAGCCTGGGGTGGACAGACACTGGCTGTAACAATATTAACGCTGTTTGTTACTTCGGGCACATTAATGTCATTTGGAAAATTACCAGTTTGATGCTACTGATTTAAAATGCAATAAGGGATATCCAGCCTTGCTGCAGAAGCTGAGCTTTCCTCGCGAATGGCAGGAAAACGGCGTGGGTCCCGGCACTAAGCAGCTAATTGTAGTAAATTCACTCGCATGTGTGCAGGAGGGGATGGTAATGAGCCACAGCTGATTAAGAAGCCATAGTTTCAAGGAAACATCCCGTTGCTCTTTCAATGGGAGCCCTTACATCTCAGCCCATTTCTTTATTACCAGCCCCGGTTTCAGGAGGGTGCAGTTGCGGTTTATGGCGCTCGAGCTGGTTTTACAGGGTGCGCTTTATGTATATAGAGGGAAGATCTCCCCCAGCCTTCACCGGCACCATGGGATGGGATGGGAACCAGCTGGGGGGGAAGGTGGAGGTCCCAGGCGTTTTGACACCGCAGGCAGTTCGCACCCTCGGGGACGGTTGGTGGCGACAGCAGGCAGTGCAGCCAGGCTGGCCATGTGCCCGGGGTGCAGCCTGCCCCCGCCATGCACCCACCCTGGAGGACGCAGGGACAGTCAACCCCCATGGACCCCTGTCCCCACGTCCCAGCAGGCAGCAGCCACCATCCCTGCAAATCCCCGCGGGCGGTGGCTCACAGGACGTACCTCCTCCAGCAGGCGCGGGTCCAGGCAGTCCCCGTCGTCATTGAACAGCGCGTCCCAGCTCTCCTCAGCGCCTGGGCTGGCCTGGCTCAGGGTCCTGGCATTGGTCTGCTCTGTCTTTGGGGAGCCACTGCGGAGACCTCCCTCCTCCTCCTCCTCGGTCTCCCGGCTGCACCGCTGCTGCTGCGCTGAGCCCGCGTCCTCGTCTGCCCCCACCAGCTCCTCGGCCCAGGCCGCAGGCAAGAGCCCCTCTACACCGTGGCACAGCAGCTCCAGGGGCGGCGGGGGCTTGCAGCTCTCCAAGGGTGCCCCCTCCCACGCGCCGCTCGCCGGCTCCTCGCCAGCACCCAGCAGGCTGCTCCCAGCCCCGGCGCTGCCGTCTGTGCAGGCCGAGGTGCTGCCTGCTCCCTCCACAGCGGGCACCAGGACACCCTCCCCACCGGGATGCCTGGCCCTGGCAGCACTCTCCTCTTTGCTGGGTAGCAGCTGGGATGGGCTGCCCACCTCCCGCCTCGGGGTATTCTCCCCAGGGAGCATCGGCACATCACCCACGCTACCCCTCGAGCACCCGATTTTGCAGCCAGCTCCTGGCACCTCTGAGGTGCTCTCCCCAGCAAGCTCAGCCATGCCTCCCTGCCTCTCCTCTTCCTCTTCCCCTTCCCCTGCTGGCATCCCAGCTGCAGAGCCCTCGCTCTGCCTTGCCAGGAGAAACCCCGCAGCCTCCCTTTCCTCTCCCTGGGCTTTTGGACCTGCAGCCTCCCGCGTCAGCCTGGGCACGCTACCCCGGTCACCCACCTCTGCCGGCAGCAGGACACCCTCTCCCGGGTGCTGGGAGAGGTCCCCAGCTGGATCTGGAGCACTGTCCCCCAAATGCTCCGACACACCACTTGGCCCCGTCCAACACACCGGTGTTGGGCTAGCAGGGGGTGTGGGGCTAGCAGGGTCACTCCCAGGCTCGGGGGTAGCCTCCAAGGCCCCAGGCTGGGCACTCGGTGGAGACGGACAGTCAGGCTCAGTCCTCATCCTCCAGCAGCCACGGCTGAGCTCCCCGAGTCCTTCATCATGGGATGCTTTGTCCTGCCCATCCCAGGGCTGGGCAACAGGTGGATCCAGGCACGGCTCCTGCACACTGGGTGATGCCCCCAGGCTCTCCGGTGCGATGGGGCAGCTGCCTCCTGGCCTCCGGCCGTGCCCAGCAGAGGCTGCCTGCAGCTCCTTCGGGCCAGCATCTACCTTGCTTTCCCTCCTCGCCACTCTGCCCGCCTGTGTCCTGGCACGGGGGCTTCGCCTCTGCCCCTCGCCGCTGTCCTGTGCCAGGCAGTGGTTCTCGGGCTCCAGGCGGTGCCTGGCCAGCATGTCACCCGCCACTTGCGCTGCTCTCTCCCGCCGCGCTTTGGGAACATAGAGGGCCATGTCGGGCTTCCTGCGGCGCGGCCGGCCACCGTCCACCTCCTGCTGCATGGTGCCACCGCTGCCTGCCAAGGAGAGACAGCGTCACTGCCCTGCCCACGTCCCAACGGTCCCGCAGCCGGGCACGCGGTGGGCAGCTCCTGCCCCGGTCGATGGGTCGGGGTCCCAGCCTGGTACTCCCCCTCGCTCCCACAGCAGCCCGCACACAGCAATGGATAGTGGAGCCCCAACACTGCTCCCATGGTAGTGGCCCTGCAGATGGGGTTTGGCACCCAGAGCACCCCGTAGACATACGACCTCCGGTGGGATGTACCGGGCTATGGGGGAAGCAGGGAAAACCCTGCCAGCATCACTGAGGTGCCTGCCCTGCTCTGGCGGCTGCTGCCTGGGAACCCCCAGCCCCAAGGGCCAGCGGCTGCAGTTGAAGCAGGACACAGAGCCCCTGCAGCATTCATGCATCAAAAATCTCGGAGAAGGCCGCGGCAGCCGCAGAGCACACGAAACCAAATCCCAACCCGGGGACACTCTGGCGCAGGACCACGGCTGCCACCCCAGCACGCCGCAGCCCCGCTCACCTGCTGCCCCGTCCCGGCAGAGATTTATTTTTCATCATCTTTGGCAGAAGCAGGCACGCCGCGAGCTGCCAGGCCCCTCTGCCCCTATAAATATGCATCAGGCAGGGTTTATGGAGACGGATGGTGTGGGGGGCTGCACTGTGGTTGAGGGGAAGGCAGAGCGGGGCCGGGCCGGGGCCCTGTGATTAATCACTGCCCACTCCGTTTAGGGGGATTCATCATGGGCCGCTGTCAGGTAAATCACTGGAAAAACACCTCTTCAGTAATTAATGTGAAGTGACGGATGGACAGCCCCCGGGCCCATTAATCTGGACCATCAGCGCCGACCGAGATTATGAATGTCAGGATGCATAAACTGCCGGCGGATCAATAGGGCCAGGAACCCATCCAAGGCTCTCATTTCCGAGGCACCTCCGGTACATTAGCCTCCCCTCCACGCAGCCCCTGACCGAGGCGCGAACGCTCCCCGTGGCCCCTCACCAACAGCCGGCAGCGGTGCCGGGAAGGCGAGGAGAGGCCAACCGCCGGCTGGAAAGCGGCTGGGGCTACCCGTGCCGCACGGCATCATCCCCTCTTCCTGCTGGACAGACGGACAGACGGCTGCCTCTGCATGACGGATGGGTCTCTGACGGCTCTCTAGAAACCACCGGCAAGCCCGGCCAGGGCAGTGTTCCCCAGCATCACCGCGCTCCTGCCCACCTCTGCGGCACAAGGCACAAGCACGGGCGCCACAGTGATGCTGGGCACTGTCCTGGGGCTGCCCCAACCATTTTTCTGTCTCCACAGCTCTTGTCGGTTTTTTTCCCCCTCTTTGATACACTAATTTTGCTGGCAGAATGATCCCCTTTATCTTTATCGACCGCAAGAAAGGAACGTATCCTACAAACCCTTCAAGGTCTGGATTAGTCATTTTTCAACACCAAGGCATTATACATTTTCTCACCGAGCAGCAGCCCAGGTGCTGGAGGGGAGGGGGCACTGGGAGCCCCCGCAGCACCAACATTTCCAACTACGCAGAGCTTCCCACTGCACCAAAGCGTGTTCTGCTAAAGGATTTTTCCCAGCCAAGCCCAGAGCCTCAGCCCATGGGACATCACTGAACCCCTGGGGGGGACCACTCATCCCCCCAGGTTCTGCTTCCCGAGGATTTCCAGCACGGGAAGCGACCAGGAACAGCACCACTCCACACACATCTCGAGTCACCTCCAAGAAGAGCCTTCACACGCAGGATTTATGGGCTCCTCGAAAGCTTGCTATTCACCTTGCCTCACCCTCCAAAGCAGATGGTGCAGCATTAGCCAGACGGCTGGTGCTGGGACCATCCTCTCCTTGCACAGCCCTGCCTCTGCCTGCTGCATGCTGCCGGGGAAGAGCCGCTTCCCGCAGCCCGGGTAGAAGCATGGCAAAGTGGTGGCTGGCCCAGGCTGGCAGGGGTGCTGCAGCACTTTTTTCTTCCCCACAGGGCAGCACAGCTCCTGCCCCCAGCCTATTACACACTTCATCGATGCCACGGCCACGCGTCGGCACCGACTGATTTCACGCTCAGGGAGGCAGAGCAACAGCCCTGCCTTCGGGTCTCATTCACACTACGCTGGGCAGGGCAACCCCGCTGCTTCCAGACTCCAGGACCAAGCTCGCCCCACAAAGCCAGGTAGCAAAAAGGGCCAAAAGGGCCTGTGCTGCCCCGCTTTTCGGAGCCGGCTAGCAAAACAGCTTGGCATTGTGGCATCAAGCAGGGAAAGTCAGCCCTGGACTGGGCACACCATGGTACCATGATAAAAATGGCGATGGGAGTGCTGCCCAGCTGCCTGGCACACAATGCCCGCCAGCCCAGCGCAACACAGCCTGGCGCGGCCAGGGGGATGCTGGAGCATCAGCCAGGAGGTGGCCGGAGCCCCCAGTGGGCACAGGCTCCCCTCGCACCGTCCCCAGGAACACATGGCTCATGGGGAGCTTGTGCTCATGGCTCGAGTTTGTGAGGTCTCAGAACAGCTGCTTGGGTGACGTGTAGGCCTGCATTTCTCCTCTAGCAACCGTCTGCAGCACAGACAGGCAGCGTTTTCTCCCTGGTTTCTCTCCCCCTCCTCTTTGGGGAAGGACCCCACAAACAACAGCAAGACAGGGCTGACCATGTCACAGACCCTACTTCATGCTGCACAGCACATCGCCAAATTCGTCCATCATCTGCATCCCCACCCAGCAGGTGGGGACACCTACAGCACGGCTCCGAAGGCAAAGCTCCTGCCACCTTCTCCCGCTGCAGGCAGAGACACTGGCCACGGCCCCACACAGGGACACTGGCCACGGCCCCACACGGCCCCCTGGGGACAGGCATGGATGCCCGGCTGCGGCGCTCACACGCAGCGTGCCAGTTCCCGGAAAAGTTTCGGTGCCACCCAGCGCCCTCCCAGCAGGCTGCCGCATTTCCTGGCAGGGAGCTGTATTTTTAGCCTCCAAGGTTTCTAATTCCACTCAATCCATACTCCCGTCGATAGAGCAGATAACCTTAGAGCCTTGACGGTGAACGGGGATGGCAGCACCAGGGGACCAGGAGCCTTGGGGGACCACGCGCAGCCTCGGCATGCAGCTCGCACACCCGCAATGTCACTCTTTACAGCCTGCTGCAGATTGGGCTCTTTGGAGGGGGAAAAAAAAAAATAATAGCAAGACTAATAAAAAAGCAGGTACAAGGAGATTCTAAACAGCCCCGCTGGGGAACCCGCTGCTCGCAAGGCTCATCCGACACCAGACACGTGCCACAGCACGCTCGCTGAGTGCACAACGCCGGCACCCGGCAGCCCGGGTAAGAATCGTCAGAGATTTTGGCTACCCTACACCTCTCCTGCACTCAGCAGAGCTCCAGCCCAGCATACCCAGCTCACACAGCAGGTGACAGGGGATACCTGGTGGAGAGAGGCAGAGCAAAGGCAAGAACACATAGCCGCTGGCACAAGGCAAAGCAAAGCGATTCAAGGAGCAGAGAGCGGTGTCCCATCCAACACCTGCCTGCAGCGCCGCGGGCTTTAAGACGTCCCTGTCCCCTGCTGCCAGGAGAAAGATGCTCTGCAGCAGCCAGAGCAAACACTGGCTATGTGAGGAGGTGGTGAAGGCATCAAAGGTGCTGAGAAAAGAGAGAGATTTCAATCATGTCTTTCGCTTGCAATGCTCTGAGGAGATACCTGGAACAAGAGAAGGGGAACATTTCAGACAGGAGGGGGATTTGTAAGCCAATAGTGTCCCCTCACAGTTGCCGGGGTGAAAAAGGACAACAAACGAGCAGAAGGAGTTAACAGCCGGAGGGCTAAGGGGCGTACAAAGGACTTTACAAATATACCCAGGCAGAATCAGCACAAAAGTGAAAAGGTCTATTAATAAACAAGGAGGGAGAGAAAATTAATGACGGCTCAAAAACAAAGATGACTCAAAAGGGCAAAATTACTGTTTTTAACCAGAAAAATGCAAATGAGGCAGAGGCCTTGCAAAAGCAGCTGCAGGGAAAGCAAAAACAGCATCTCCACACAGACACGGTCACCTGGCCAGCGTGGCCAGCGCCGAGACAAACTGATTAACCCACCGGCACACACACGGTGCCGGAAACAAACCGGGGCCCTGGTGACGGGCAGAGCAAACCAGACGCTGATTTTCTGTGTGAAAAAGGACAATAAAACCAGAGCCAGGCGCAGGATAAACCCTGTGCCCATCCCTAGTGCAGAACATAACGTCTGGAGGAAGGAGCCTGCACACCCACCGCTACAGGCTCCTGGATGAAGGATGTTGGCTTGCCCAGCAGTAGTTGTTTCAGAATAATTGCTGGGCAAAGCTTGTGGATAAGGCAAGCGAGATGCAATTTAGCTGAACTTCAGGGTATCATGTTATACCATCTCCCAAACTTTCACTTGAATAGTGAATTGCAATTATATTTGTAGATGATACTGGGGCAGAGAGGTGTTGCAAACACCAGCAGAGCAATGATTCAAAGGATCTGAGAAATGTAGGCAGGAAACAAAACGAGACCCAGCCTGGGAAAATGAAGGTAAAATAACCTGAAGCAGCGACTCGGTGGGCAGGAGCAGCCTGGAAAGCAAGGCCCAGAGCCCTGGGTGTGCTCAAACCGGAAAGCAGGTGGCCAGGGTGACCACCCCAAAACACGCAAGGGGCAAAAGCCAGACACTGGCATCGTGCCATGGGCCACCCCAGGGCTGCAACAGCCCCATGGTGGGCAGCACACAGAGCCCCGCAGGCAGCGTGAAGGATGGAGGGGACACCGAGGGCAGGCAGGCAGCTGTGAAAAACAGCGTCCAGCGTCTGGGAGCACCGGGCACGTTTTATGAGCCATGGGAGCCCAGCGCACTGAGCGCCCAGGGATGCCGTATAACTCCCCTGCCCTCGAGAGCTGCCACTGCCCGGATTGCCCTGTGACTCAATAAGCTGGGGAGACTTACGGGGTCTGCAACGTGCTGTCACCCACGTGCTCCAGGGGCTGCGTGCCAGCGAGGTGGGGGTCAGGGCTGGGACAGTGGGTAGGGGTCGGGTCTGGGACGTGGGGTGGGGCACAGGGCTGGGACAGTGGGTAGGGCTCAGGGCTGGGATACGGAGTAGGGCTCAGGGCTGGGACACGGGGTGGGAGTCAAGGCTGGGACACGGGGTGGGGGTC